>JAQFYE010000269.1:0-43447 GCA_034694305.1 Protaphorura glebata | reverse complement strand
GACAGAAGTAGTAGTGACAAAAGCAGTAGAAATAGTGACAAAAGTAGTATAAATAGTGACACCTTAATTACACCCCATTATTACAGGGCCGTATTCGTAGCTTTAACTTGCTGTACAATCCAATTCGAATATTCGTCTGAATCCGCAATACATGGGGGACAAACTGACTTGATTTATATGCATGACTGTGTGGAACCACAGCATTCAAAAGGAATAGAATAGAGACATCAATGAGACCTGATCTGACTGATGTTCCGTGAAACTGGGTATTCTGGAGGATATTCGTAGACTCCAAAACTCCTTCGGACTGTCAGAGTGGTTTCTTTCTGTTTTGCTTTTGATTAAAGCTAAAAATGTTGTGCAGTTTTGCTTAAAATACGATTAGGTTGACATCGGTTGGATGACAAAGAGATGGAGTCAGCGCGGCGTCACAATTCAAGTCAAAATAACCATTGAGAGTATAGGATTCAAAGCTTTTCATCTGAAAAGTTACAAATCGGATTTCCTGGTGATGTCCGTCAGTACAATAGGAGCTCTCGTAGGATGAATTGATACTTTGGCTCCACCAAACAGCTTTATTGTGGTTCCTCTCACTATTTGAAGTATTCCGTAAGCTGGATCTGTCGTCTGTATTGAAACGAATCTGAAAAGATCACAGCTTCCAGACACAGCAATATGAGGAAACCACTCAGGCACCACATCTACGTATGTGTTATTCTTCGACTCAGCGATAATCAATTCACATGACTTCTGAGCGCTTTGAAAGTCCGCCTATCCAATACATAAATTTTTGAAAATAAACTAACATTTCGACAAATCTTTATGTGAGCGGAGACGCTTTCAGTAATGTTAATTTACACAAGAACACTAAAAAATAATATTTACTTGCATGTGCACAAATCCTTGTCGAAAGTCTTCGGACAAAATTATGTCTCTCTGGGGTTAGATCTAAAAAAAAAATACTGGAGTTGCATCCGACCTTCAAGCTCTAGATTTGCAAGGCATGTATACTCCCATTCACACAAGCGCATACATTTCAATTATTTCTCTGTAAGCCTGAACGGGGAAAGTTTTTTGGGTTTGCCCTAGCCAGCGAGAGAATTTGAAAAGCCAATTTAATTTATACATTAATTCTGTTTTTCTTAGTATAAATCATTGTCTGATCCTTGCGCACGGAAAAGTAGTCGTAGTCGTAGTCATACCAGGAATGTAGGAACATAGGAGTGGAGGGCAGTTTTCTTAAAAGTCCTAGCACCGATTGCACTTGTACAAAACAAGTCCTTTACTAAGCATAAGTACTATGTTTATTTTAACATGGATTTAGGAAATCACCAAACAACTACTTAAAACAACGATGCTGGTTCGTTCATTCTTCCTGAAGATGTTACAAGGGTTAGTCAAACGTGTGACCTAGTTTTTATTAATCATTATTTCCTCATTTCTTCCTTTTTGTGTGACCGAATAAGATTAGGCTAGTCTGGTTCAGAGATAACTCTCAATCTTAGCTTCTAGTGTGCCGCGTCCAAAATGTATTCGTTCTATCAAGGTATCTCGTTCCATACAATAATAAGTATACGTTAACCGAATGACGAGTTGGGGACTTTCACCACATTCCACAGTTATCTCACTTTTTATTTGAGCTCAAAAGGCTGCAGCTGATGTTCCTCGATATCAAGACGTTAGAGACATATCCGTATGGGGACATACATCAAAAGTGGAACTTCCATAAAAAATTTAATTCTAATTAAAGTAGTCGGAATTTTGAAAACATAAATTCAACGAATCGTGAATGAACCCCAGCCTGAGCCAACATAAGTCTAGGATGGAGTGAAAATACCACCGTTTTCCGCCATTGAATAGTTTTCTAGTAATGTTTGCCATTTATACCTACTTTCTATTGTGATTTCTGAGATAACCAAGTCAGGCATAACCTAATATAAGGACCCTGTGCTTATCTATGCAATGTACAGTTCCGACGACACCGACTTTTTGTTATTTACCTCTTCCTCTGGGCAAATCCGTAGGCGTAGACATATAAACTTCTCATGATTCTCTATTTCCATGGCCTTACTCTTCCGACTGCTGTACGTAGTAGTGGGATGTAGGAAGAGAGTTGATTCTAATCTTGAAGCTGTCACATTGGGAGAAACACGGGTTGGGTCTCGGGAATCGGTTGTAATCCCAAGGAGAAAAGTTAGTTGACTCGTTGAAGAGGAGTGAGTTGAGTTCAGAGAAAGTGTAATTAAACATGGTTTCCGCCCAGGACAAGACTTAATAAGTAATAGTTCTTTTGGGAAGATTTCACAGTCCGTCCTCGGTGAGTGCACAATGAGAGTATGTACATAAAGAGAAAAGCACCACTAAATTCATTGTAGACATTATGAGCGTATTACATATGTATATATATACATATATACATTATATAGCTATTCTATGTGGTAGTAGTCAATGCTTGCACCATTGAAGGAAGTGAAATCGTTCCTATCCATAAACCGTGGCTCGGGTTTGGCCTAACAACCAGTTAGTAAAGTAAAGAAGGGGATTCAGGTCTAGAGAAACTTTTCCTGTTGCGTAAATGAACTGGAGAAATCCAGCGGTCTGTCTATCTCTTGTTTTTCCTCAACTACTAGTCAATATCATCAGTTTGGAGGAGCAAAATTAGGTCAACGTCAATGCAGTAAATAGTTCATAGTACATCCGCTGCTCAGCCGTGGATCTTATATTTACGTAGTACGAACGAGTAATTCCTCGGACTGGCCACACCACAGTTTACAGGCATTTACATAGTAATCATCAGCACACAATTCTCACAGACTTGATTCGTCATATTCACTTGAACTTTTAACATGCTGTCCATACCTAAGCACCATGCCATAAGTAACCTTTCAATATACTCTTCCATACAGAGAGAGATGAAGGAGGAAACCACAATTTAGAAAGCCCCGATTGTCAACTTCATCATCAATACGAACAAATAAAATGACAAAATGGTAACTCATTTAACATTGATCAAAAAATACATTAAATATGCAGAAAAGTTAGACGGAAGTACACTCTGAGTTGAAATCCGCACCACGAACAAGAAGGGTTATGTCATTTGTGTTGGCTGTCTCAGTCTCAGTCTGCCTCACATTTCAAGAGTTTGAACTTGGTAATGGTACCTAAGTAGTTATAATGATTAAGTACGGAAGGTGGTGGGAGTGGAGTGCTTGAGTAGATAGGTAACTTAAGAACTGTTAGTATATCACAGCTAATTGTGAAGAAATTAGCCAAGTGTGGCCATTCGTCGAACTATTTATCCAAGTGGAGTAATTTTTTGAAAGCTTTCCGAAAGTCCATATTAAAGATGGTGTAAATGATTGGGTTGAGGGAGGAGTTAACGTAGCCTAACCATGTGATGAAATTTGCCAATTTACTGGATGGTTGTGGGCAGTCCGTACAGAACGGCATAATGACGTACATTAGGAAAAATGGGAGCCAACAGACAACAAATACGCCCATGATGATTCCAAGTGTCCGTGCAGCCTTCCGTTCCTTTGAGAGTGAAATCCGTTGTTTTTCTTCAACAAATTGACAGACCTGTTGGGACGGCTGACGATTTGAAGGCCGTTTGGTTCCACGCCCTCCTGTCTGACCCTTGGAATGAGAGTCACGAAGGGTGGAATGATTTTGAGGCAATTTTGGGACTTGATTGAGTGGAACCTCTGCATCCGTCACAGAGTCCTCACTCAGATTTGCTGGACTCAATTTAGATCCATCAGAGTCCTCTGTGGCAACAGCCGTTGTCAAATGATCTGTTGTTCTTACTCCACGAGTCTTATCTTCATTAGGATGTTGTTGTTGATCTCGACGGTGTCTAGTGGTGTCCGTCAGACTTGTACCTCTTCGATTCCCATCCTTTCTGGTCTGTTTTTTCTTATCTGACCTCAACCCCGTGTTCTCACTCTCTGCTCCCGAGCTTTTTTGCAAACAGTGGTCTCCAGACCCATCATTCCCGTTGTTTTCGATCGAACTGATTGAACTCCGTTCACGCTCAGGGTGCTCATCTTTCTTCGACTTTCCTCCTCCGCAACTCTCTATGGACCTTTGTCGGGCCATAGCTGAGAGTCTGGAAGCTCGAGCTCGCTGTCTCAGACGTCTTCGAGTGGCTATGAAGATCCGAATATAGACGGCTGTCATGACCACCAGCGGAATGAAAAACGATCCCAGAGCTGAGAATATGATGTAACCCTGTTGACTTGTCAGAGTACACGGCGTGTCTTCCGTGAACTCAGCCGGCCAATCATTCCAACCCAAAATTGGTGGAGAACTAATCAGGAAAGACATGATCCATACCACAGCAATCGTGCTCAAAACTCGCTGCAAAGTCCGCTTCCTTGCGTAATTCACTGGGTCTGTGATGGCTCGGTATCGATCCACGGCTACATACATAGGGAAAACAAGATTTAATTCATCCTTACCCTAAAAGAACACGTTCCGTACTTATACTCTTATAATAGTCACTCAAAATTCCCAAGAGTACGATACAAAAGCATTTGATATTTTAAGGAATCCGTAGTATAGCATGGGTTCCAATAACTCTCATTCCCAACAAAATTATGCAGCAATTGGTTTTTGACAGATGGACCACATGGAAGCAAGTCATTCTCAGGGAGGTGAGATTGCCTATTGTGCAACTTTCTCTGCTACTTTTTCCATTACTTTACAGGGCGGAGAAAGTAGTGAAAGTTCTTAAAAGTTTCCTCACCCACCCATACGCAAGGAGAACTCCGGCTTCACGTTGAATATCACAAAATATTGTAATTTAATGCACTCATTCATCAATGAATCATGCACCCATAATCATTTGAACTAAACGACCACTTGGCATAAGGTGGCGGGTAATCCTACTGTATTCGCCGTATTATGTTAATGTTACATTCAAGCTAAGTCGCAAGGTGCGTCTCGCGACCACGTCTTGGTATTCCGGAACCGGTTGCCCAAGACAGGTTTATTGTCTAACTTGTATTATGCTGAATCGGAAGATTCAGGGTCATTATTTTGAAGCAATACAAAATCAACTTAGTCAGAAACTTTATAGCCTCAAATGGTCATACATAACCGCATGTTTTCTATCGCGCTCTTGCACTGTTAGACTTGCACGCTATGAATATTTTCAGTGAAATGGCTTAACATGTAATGGGATTACCTATGGCACACAAGTGCAAAATGGACGACGTGCAACAAAGGACATCGCATGTGACCCATAGCTCACAAATTATTTTTCCCAGGACCCATCGTCCCAAAATTGAGTAAGCGACGTTGAGAGGGAGGACCAGAAAAGCCACCGTCATGTCCGCCACGGCCAAGGATACAATGAAAAAGTTAGGTGCGGAGCGGAGTGGACGATAAGTGAAAACGGACAAAATGACGAGAACGTTGCCCACAAGTGTGAGGGCAATGATGAGGGAAAGTGTGACCGCAGTCAGGGCGGCCTCCCATTCTGGTACAGCCAACCTGCAAGAAATCAAAATTAGAAAGCCATATTACGTGATCATCAGGGATGAATGGGAGCGAGTATCATTGGACAATCACGCACAAAACTGAATGCGTCAAAACCTATATCTGATACGCGTCTTGATTTAACTGGAATTTCTGAGCTCGGGATAATACTTGCCTTGTACTAGCTGCACAATACCTGTTGTTGGCAGGTTTAAGAACAAGAAATTGCTTGTCCGGTTCGGTAAGATAAGGTTTATTTGAAGACATATAATCAATAACTCAAATAATTGTTAATTCATTGTCAAACTTCTGCTAAACGCCAAACCATACTTAAAATATGAATAACAAATAATGTTTGTCGGAAACATATTCAGATAATCGCGTACATTCACAAAGGAATCAATACTAACTATGGCCTACGGAATGTCCAGTGAGTTTAATTTTAAAATAACTCACGGAATGATTTTTTTAACTCATCATCAGTGCCCGAAGTGTCTATACCGCTGCTATCACAAAAGTTATCAAATAGAGCTAAGAGATTAAGGGAACAGAAGTTTTATGTCAAAGGAATGTGAACGCATGGCATAGCACACCTTAAAATGACCAGAATTGATGTACATATGCACAAACTTAACTGTCAGTAAAATTGTGTAGACCATAAATATGGGTACTTTTTGTGTACTTCCCATGAAAAAAGGACAACAACAACAAGATATCGGTCTTCGAGGTTTGGCGACCCCGTGTATAAATATGTACGCCAGTCTATTATTATCCATTAAATATGAGCATTATACGAAGTTACATATTGCGACAGCCAGGCAGCATTTTGCCATGTGCTTTCACTTGGTATCCTGAATTTGTGACAATTTCACAGGATTTGGCTAAACGAATTTGGTGGTGAAAAAAACTGCACATATCGATTTTGTGCTAAGTTTGGCTGTTTCCAGACGAATCAGTGAATGGAGCTTGAAAGGAGGTCAAATAAATCGCAGTAGAAAGATTTAATGTCTGTGTACAGGTCGTCTGGTCATTCGTAGCAATAGCGTTCTATCAAATGATAATCTAAATCCACAATGTCAAGCCGCTTCTCAACTTAAACTCCGAAAGCTACTCATACATTCAGACTGAGGATACGGAAAAACAAAATTGAATCAAATGGACTCGCCATTTGATTTCTAGCCTGATGATGTACATAATCGTGGGTGGAAGAGACAGAATAATCACAATCAAGTGTCAGACTGTCAGGGGATGTTCAGACAAACATAAACTATAATAAACATTCTTGCAGACGTTTCCGAAAGCCCAACGTATGATTTTGTCTAATTTCTTGACTGCGTCATTGAGTTTCGATAACAAATTCTATTGTCACACAGAACGCTTGGCCAATCTTGATTCTGCTGACTCGGTATGTTTCTGCGTTTCTCCACGTCCTATTTCGCACCATTAAAGGAGAGGAATTTCAATCTGCCAGCACATTCAGTTCAGACACGTTCTCTTATTTTCTTCAGTAAATTTAAATGACTCGAAGTTCAACCATTCTTTTTGTCCTTGTGTCAAGTGACAAGTGTCTCTTCGGAAAATGATTCCATGTTTTAGTCGGAGCTTATCTGTGGAAAGAGAAGTGTGGTGGCCGATGTGAACAAAGTTATTAAATTTTGTAAGCTGAAATTTTTTTGATGGGTTCCCGGATAGTAAATCATTCAATTTCAGCCTATGTGTGAATGCACTTTCAGAAAGGAAGCATTCGGTGCAAACGAGTAGGATAAATCTCTCAAATGTTAGTCCTTGCAAAAAATGCCTTCAGAATATTGATTACTGATAGTTTACTGCTTGGTGAGTGCAAATTGTGAAATACAATTTAATACTGAATTATTATAGATGGTCATTAAAGTAACTGACAACACTTCGAAAGTATTTCAAAACACGAGGCAACGAATACACTTTACTGCATTTCCTGAAATAAATTAAAGTTTGAATGGCGACAAGGAAGTGCAGTTGAGCCATCACTGTCTCAATTTCTGAGCATCTGACAAAATAGGTTTAGGGCGCTGGCTGACCTAATTACTATTTGACGGATATTATCCCTGAAACTTGAAATGCATATTCCAGTGGCTGAAAATTGAGGCCATCAGATCAGGTTCCCGGACGTCCATTTCAGCGGTGCGGAACTGACGACTACTGTCGCCTCGTGAGACAGCTCTCGTAATAATTCGTGGTGATAAAGAGAAAACAGTGATCTGTTTACATGGTCACAACTCGCAATGATGCCACAAGGCGCAGGATGGAAAATTTAGAAATACTCGTATTACTAGCCCTTTTGAATTAGTATTTGACGGTGGTCAAACGGAAACATAATAAAATCCTTTCCTATTTGTGAAAATATGTTAGAAGGACATTCCGTGGATTTACAAAAATTTCCAAATGAGTGTTTGAAAAATACAGGAGAGACCGCGTACAAAATTTGGTAACAATGAATTTTACAATGTATTGAACTGTACAGCCAAAAGTTTTGCCTTATTAGATACCTCCTATATTCGCTTGAATTTGACAACGATATGAATTCTTCCGGAGTATAAAAGTTTCAAGTTTAGTTTCATTTCCAGTCCATTGTTCAGTCAAGTTGAAATGAATTGATAAAGGTTGTGGAACCATGCACTGCTAACGTTTAGTCATTCTATAGTACTTGAATTTATTGACTTGCTTACTATACAACAGAGCAGTAAGCGATATATTTTGACATGGAATTAATATACAGTTATTATGAAGAAAAGACTTTGTTCCTCTCTTTAAAAGACTATATGAGTTCTTACCTTATAAATACTTCAGAAAAGCGGTCAATTGGTTCTCATAAACTGAAACAAGTAAGCTGGATTTTTTTTACAATGGCTACACAGCGATTCATTGAGGGCGTTACTATGCTCTTAATTCTTCTGCTCAAACTGCGTCCTGGTAGAACCTGAAGAGTTTACTTAATGACCCTACTAGTGAGATAATAAGACTTTGGTTTAGTTTGAAACAAAAATTTATCTATTTTGCCATGCAACTGATTGAGTGTTCATATTAGTAAAAGGTAAGGATGAAATGGGAAGAGATCAATTAAACTTGACTTACAACACTCCCAAACTGCTCATGTATAGTGTGGTCCGTTCTGTCTCATTTTCTGGTAGCTCCGTGTCATTGCACCGAAGACAGCTGTTGGTGCTGAGCTCGAAGAAAGTCTTTTCTGCCATGTCACCCGCCAGCATTTTCTCTGGCGCTTAAGGAAACCAATTCAACTTCCTTCTTCTGACTCTAAATCGGTGGTACGACCACGACTCCAAGCCTTTCTTCTCAACGCTAGAAGACTATCCGAATGGAATTCGTATATCCTGCCGCTTTTCCATTTCCGCTCTCATTCTGCCACACTTTTTCAAAGACCTTTTCGACAAAATTCGTCTGCATGAAAAAGAAAGTATTGGTATTGTAAAGGTTGTTGGACTCAACCACTTTCCCAACTTCGATCACCAACTTTACTGTTATTCCTAATTTATCTTAAACACTCTGACTCAGTGTCTGTCACTAGTATTTATGGGGATAAAGTGCATGTTGAAAGACTTGGGGTTCTCTTTTCTTTCGTTTCATAAAGTGAACCATTGACACGTCCAGCATCTGTGTAGTAGCTCGGCCCAACTCATGCAACGGATCTCCTTCTAAGAGAACAAATCATTCACTTGCCTTTAAAGATCTCACTTTCACCATGTCTAGGAGTAGAATTAGAATGTATGTCATCAACCGAAACACTTAAACGTATTCAACATTATGTGTATAGTTTGCGTAGAATATATGATATTGCACATTATGCAAATGTCTAGTATTGTTTGGCACTCAGAATTAACCATGTCAAACTATTATATTCTACTAGAGTTGGCAACTCGAATTTTATATAGTCAAATTGTATAGCTTTTCAACCCTCGGAGCTCGGTGAGGTTGCGGAAATGTACGACCAATCCTGACCCAGTGGAATTTTGGCTTGACAGGTTATTAATCCTCCCTCCAATCCATTCACACGTTTCTCGGCAGTGTCCAGAATCTGTTAAATGAAAAAATAGTATTGATTTACATATTATTCACAAAATCCCCTTTCAAGTTACAGTCTTCGTCCGTCCGCGATAAAATGAATAATTTGTTTTCACATAAGAGTGACTTTATAACATGCCTTTTTGCAGAATGGCGGCTATTGATAAAATATCCCATAAATTGTTCCATACGTTTTTCTTTCATTATCAGCCAATTACAAGAAAATTTGCAGTGAAAGTTTGTATCGTTATAGCATCGTTGTAAGAAACTACCACGGGATATGAAAATACAGGTTTGTTATATCACGAACATCTAATCACCCATATTTCGAATGTTTGAGACATGCATATGATTGTCCCTCAGCGCAGTGAAATTTCTATCGTTTCAACGAGAGTACGTTATATCAGGGTTTCACTGTGGTGGCCAAAGGATACACTATTTTTCCAGGAAGGAAATCGAGAAAGTAAACCCCAAACGAAAGGCCTGAAACACAAACCTCTTTTCTAGGAATAGCAGTCCTAAGGTACTGCAAGGAAGTCCATTATTATGCAACGAGAAACCGAAAACCAAACCAAAGCATCCAAATTAGAAGCATGGAATCGAGAAACCGCGCACTACTTAAGTAAGCCGCTAAATAGCTTCTCTCACGTAACTGTACACTTTCCACAAAAAGATATATGAGTAAACTTAATTTAAACATCGACAGCAAACCCCTGTTCATTATATTTATATTCCTCGGCATCAAATTCAGGCTGCACACCGCCACCGCCCGTAATGTACCACATCGCCTCCAAAGGAGCCAGTTAATTTAACACAAAAAAGTGACAAGGCTAGCTTGGGGTAAAATAAAATGGAGCGTCAAAAGAAAAGAAACACGAGATTGATGAAGAATCTACATGGTGCACTATTAAAGAATCTTTTTTCTTTATGCACTAGAGTTGAGAAAAGTTCGTTGGTTCCGTATTCAACTCCAGACTGGTTCTAGTCCTGGTCTCCTGGTAGTATCAAAGTAAATCTGAAGGGATGACTGTGAAAGAGGGAACTGATCGAATCTTTCAAAAATTTGTGAAAAGGAAGACGAAGGAAGGTTTTTTTTCACCCTTGCCTGGCTTGTGTGAGTCCTACAGTAGGATCAATTCGTAGAAAGTACTACAGAACTCCATATGTATGCATGCATGGATATTATTCCATATTCTAGTGGAATATCAGTTTCTGAATGATAAGTAGGTGTAGGGACAAGTAACCTTCTCCTTGTGTGTATCAACTCCAGCAAGAACGGAGTGAAAATATTCGTGTGAGAGAATCAATTTAGGCATCGTCGGAAGGATTTATTCTGCACCTGTTGCCCGAACCTATCCCATCCCTCCTGCCAACTTAACAACTGGAGACTTTCTCCAGAAAGTGGCCCTGGACTCACAACAGTCACTCCTACGAATACTACATACTACATATTCCTTCTGAACATATTTCTTTCTTTCCCTCTTCTTCCTTTCCTCCCATTACTACAACTTTGAGCATTTCACCTCGGTATGACACGTTAACCGAATAGCATTTTATTCCTATACATATGTTCTAGGGAATTTCTAGAGATATATCAGATGTTCGGTTACTACTCGGTCTCCGAATACCTGTCCCTAAATCCATTTCGAGGCTTTAATTTCGGACAGGTCCGTCCATAGAAATTCCGTTTGAGAGATTTGGTCAACCGAATATTTTTCGAATATCATCGGCCGTTGGCCGAACATGGATTCAGAGCCAGGCATTCGGTTAACCGACTACCGCCGATCTGTGTATAAAAGTTGTCATTAACTTTGTAATCCAAACACTCTAATCCAGATCATTCTTATTTTGTCTTGAGTCGTGTGTTGAGCTCCCAATCTACTGGACCAGACAGTGCCCAAATTCCAGTCGGACCTAATGCTTTTTGGACACCAGTCGAAGGAATTGGAAGTTTTTATAGTAAACTAGTGCATGGACCCACCTCAAGTAGATTTGCTAAGGAATTAGGCATATACATTTTACGTATTGTCTGGTCGTTGTATAGTCAATTCAGACTTCAACACATTATTCAGTCCTAAAAATTGTAAAAGAGGCTGTCTGATCAATAATGAATTTGGGCGGCATGCGCATGCGCCAGAGATACAAGCTATACTTTAACAAAATTAACATCCATACTAGAGAATTTTGGACCTAATTTACGGCGGCTCGCTGAAAGATCGCTGGTGGAGAAACGCGCAAAAATTGAAGAAATTATTGGATTTGGATATTAGGCCTATATGTCGAAGTGTCTGGCACCTTTCTCAGATGTCGCATTCAACACGGCAGCCTGCGGAGTGTGTTAACCACTTTTTCTCTACGATCCGTTCAAAAGCACTTGAGGCGTTGTACAGCTATTCCTCTGACCTGGAAGTTCAAAACTCGGTGCCGCCCATTTTTAAAAGGTCCATATTCTCGGCTAAAATTCACCAACCCATAACACTGTAAACCGTTTGTCAACCCTCTGGACTTTCATCAGATTTTGTTCCTCGGTGTCAGAGAGCCGATATATTCAGCACTTCCGTTCACTAGTAAATTAACTAACAAACGAAATTTTTTGAGGTCAATCACATCAGATTTACAAATTCCCAATTTTTATGCTTTTGACATGTTTTTGACTTATGGATCGTACACATGGCCTAGGCATCATATTTAACCTAGGAGGTGTACTTAGGACCCAAGAATTGGATACATGAGGTAGAAATCCTTTTTTATGGTTCAGACACTTAACTTGACCTAGCCTAGATATTGGATATGGACCTTGTTTAAATTCTTTGACATATAATATGTTCCAGGCAATGTAAAGACTGTCTGGAACATGTGGATGGCTTATCGTCCAGCCACCAACTCGTCTATCTAATAACCGGAAAAAAAAGAAAAACTTGGAGTGAGCTGACTGTGGGTGGGAAGAGTGAAAGAAGTTCTTCTCTTAAGATCAAGCACATACTCACATTACTCACTCTCCATTTCACATGTAATCTCTTACTTCTCCCCTTCAAACTTCCTTACCTCTCTTCTACACTCCATCTCTCACTACCAACTACTTCAGCAATAAGATAAAAAAAGAAGGGTGAACTGGGCAAAGGAAAAAAATGACGGTCTGAAGCGATAGAGCTTCGCCCAAGGCTACTTCACTACAACATGGAAGGACAGGTCCTTCAAACTTCCAAACTACGTATCTATCTATCCCACCAAGTTTTATAGTCGGCCGCAGCCCTGACTCAGAGTGAAAGTGAACGGACGGTCAGATTGAGAAAGTAGACAAAAGGCAATTCTGTACCACATCTGGAGATTTAAACTTTATGTCTGGAGTGAATTTGAGATAATTTACACAATTTAGAATGTGCCTTTATTCTCCCAGAAACTTACGATTGTTGAATCACATGGTTAGTTCATCTTCATTTCGGATTTCTCGCACTAATTTTCCTTCTACATAAAATTGTGTATGAGCCATGAGGCTATTTTAGTATGTATTTGTTTGGAGAAGTGTTTAGACAAGTCTATGAGGCTTGGGCCTTCGGTTGATAAGATGGATAAATATGGTTGGTAGCTTATGGATTCTACGACCTCCGATGGATTGGGTTAAAATTTGTCACAGAGGCCTCTTGACCTCTTGATTGACCTCTTGACCAATTTCTGTGAAGGACCTAACCCGATAGATCACCTAGTGCTCTTTGGAAGTGCAAGAAACCATTTCCTAAGAGGCATCGGCGGGGATAAATGCATTCAGAGGCCATTAGGGATCGAGTTTTCTTGTGTGTACTCCAATGTATGTCAAATTTTACCTGGACTGGTCAAACTTCGAAATGTCTCAGTGAAGTCTATTGAGTCATAAAATTCAGGACCTCAGCTGTCATACAAGATAACCAACATTATTTTAGATTGTATAATTCAGGTCATATCGGCCTTATCAAATTTTATACGCTCTAAGGACATCTCCTTTGTTTGATGAAATTATGCCACAAATACAAAATACTTCTGCCCCATTCAAGACTCTATTTTGACAAGCCTTCGAGATTGAAGCCACTGGGAAAATGACTTTTGCATGTGTAGTTAATGTTATCCTATGCACTTAAAAAGTTCCACCAAGTCTCAAAATTGAGATAGCGCAAGGAATCAACCCCAGGAGTGTCAACTAATAAGTTTGTCTCAACCCTGCTGTTTGTCAAAGCCCGGAAGCTGATTGTAGAATGGGTACGATCCTGTAAACATGACATGTAGGTCCGGAAATGTGTTACTGGATAACTGAGTGCACATCTGGATTTTATAATATTTGAGATCTTTTTGTCATTACTTAGTGTATGTTTTCTTTCGTACAAATCTCAATAATATTTGAGATCTTTTTGTCATTACATAGTATGTTTTCTTTCGTACAAATCTCAATAAGCTGTTACGTTTGATCGGATGTTCAAAACATTTCGGAGAATTCGAAATGTTTTAGGAACTATAGAACTTACAAATTTAAAGCAAAGAAGAAATTGTTTTCGTGCAGGGTTACATAGTAGTCTGCCTAAAGGGTCGGATCATGATTCAACTACTAAATTCGAGTTGCCTCGTCAGAATTAGGTCGTAGGGTCAAACTTCGTTCAGATATTTATGGCAAAAAGAAGTATTCGGCGAGCATACTGGGAATGGTACTGGAAAAGGGTACTAAAACAAAACCATCATCATATCCTTGTAGTCGATGCACGATTCCAGTTTCACTCTATTAACTGTCAACAATCAAATATTTATACACCTTCATCTGATCTGGTATGTCGAATTACGCTTTTTTCAACTCCCGATTTCTGAAATTGGATGGCGAACGAATCTGTCCTTTAAGTAACTCGATTCTGTCTTTCAGAATTTTGGCAGTTCAAACTTCAGATAAACTCCTCGTATAGAGTTCGCAACGTCCTGTGTATTTTTTGTTGATATGGATCAGGAGGTAGTTAATTATGGATGCTCTGCTATTTCTTGGGCCCGGTGCGCGTGGAGAAGAGTGAAAAGTTGTGTGAATGTTTCTAAGAAGGAAACCAATTTTCATGGAAGTACCCGATCAACTCAAAAACAACCTCGGGAACTACATCAAGTGTCCTGAGTACAAGTATGACCAATTTGTTCAAATTTCGGTTCACTTTAGGAGAAAGTTTTGAACGACTGCAGCCATACCCTACTGTAACCTGGCATGCAAGTTCTACTAAAACCCTCACAATAATGTGCCAATGTATAGCTGGAAACAGAGGTTCATATCTGGCGACAAAACCTTCATATTTGTACCTAGAACACCTGAAAAAAATTACTCTGACCTGAATTTTACATGTGGAAGGTTTTCTGTCATTCTATACTCACTAGACAGTTTTGACTACTTTTACTTTACAAGGGAGTGGATTGGGCATTATTGTAGGAGACGCTTCTAGAAATTGTCACTGGTGATGGGAACATAAAAGATAAGGAATTGTGAATAACAGAATCTAATTGTATTCGATAATCGTGAATGAAATGTGTGTTCGTATATTGGAGCCGACTTGTTGCTTGAAATTTGAAAAAAATTAAAAAGTTCAAATTTGTTATTTCAAACGTTGTTCGAAAATTGTTAAAGTGATTAGTAAATTTAATATATTAGTAAACCGGCCGTTTCAACAATTTGTGTTAAACGGAAACTTGTAAGTAATTTGCAACTATTGATTTAACACTATAATGTTATAATAAAAATGTTATTTTATTGAATTATTGCTAAATACGTCGCTATAATGTAATGCTAAGGTAAAAAATATTTTTCATACTTGAGGCTACACAATTTGACTGCATTGCATGAAAACTGACCGCATTTCTGACCAAGTCAAGACTGACCGAATGAAAAATCTTTTATCTATCTATTTACTGGAATATTGAATACTTGACATTGTCTCATTCTTATATTTTACTTATCTGAATGTTTGAATGAAATTACTGAAGTTGCATTATGCCAAGCCCTACTCATACTCCCTCCCTTTGAATACCCACCCTTTACGTTAACCATTGTATTGAAAAATGAATGTGCTCTATGGATGAAATCCTGAGACAGCGAATAAATCTTTATTACTACTACTACGAGTTTTACTTTACAAAAGAATTGATCTGAACAATGTATACCCAGACCAGAATACCTGCGACTGGAACAATTTCAAGTAATTCTGCTGTAATTTCCGTTTCCAATGCACATGTATTGTCTATAGATTTCATGTTATGTTCTTGCTTGTAGTTGTTTAGATTGGGTATCTAAGTGGATTCTAAAGTTAAATCAAGGCTAACTTCCGGAGTACCTTCTGAACAAAACGAACATAATACAATCAAAAGGAGTATTCAGGAAATTGGGGATAGTATAAACAACAGAGATGACTTTGGTTACAATAATGGCATAGTAGAATGGAACGATTCTGAATCAGGAACTTTGAACATTATTTAGTTCGCTAGGGAGAACGGGAATTATTCACTCAACAATTGTCGGTTTTATGTTTACAATAATTACAGCGTTCTTGAAACCATAGATGCTGCTAATAATATACTTGACCATTCCGCTACAAGATTTGTATTGTTAATCGTGTTATACTCAAACATATATTTATATAAATTGTGGACTTGGAAAATTGCAGTCCGGCTCTAATAGCTAGTTGCCTGTTTGCTCATGGCACACTTACAAGGACTTTCCGATTCCGTATCATTTCTCCGCGTTACGCCCAAATTCCAATTCTTAAATTGTTTATAACAACTACCAAATGCTTTCAATGAAAATCGGTCCGGAATAGTCATTAAAGAACTCCAATTTTAGGTGGGCAATGCCAACAATCTCCACACACGAAATGGAGAAAGTGAACGGGAACATCCAGCCTGGAGTATTTCATGTATCGAAATTGTAACTGGGAAAGTACTGGAAGCCTTATAATATATGGTTCATTCTTGCATTTATCTGCAAATTATTGATTTAAATGTGAGTTGAGAGTACATCTGTAAAAGTCGTCCTGTCATAAAAACTAGCCAACAATGACTTCATGGGTCTCTTTGCGTTTACCTCCTCTTACTAACAGTACGGTTGATGGAAGAAAGCATATTATTGAGCTTTCTCTCTTCCGTATAAGATGTGACTGTGGAAATTGTACAGAACCAGGGAACATTGAAATGACTCTGAGGCCTAAAAGATTTTCATCCTCACTCAGACACCATAAGAATATCCTAAAAGATTTTGACAGGCTGATGTAAAATTCGTGGGGATAGAATAGTTGGGACTTTTATCTCGAGGCGGTACTCTCAAGAAAGCCGTAAATTTGAGCGGTGGTGAGCAATTTATAGCAGATGATGTATGTCCCACATTTTCCCTATTTCAGAAACTGAAACTGGTGCCCACGGGGTGAAATTTTTACGGCCTCAGTTTTTGAGCTTATGAATATTCTCTGTTCGTACTTCTTTTCCCTAAGGGTTTTAAGAATATAATGGCGTGGGGTCATATGTACTAGTGCGGGCCAACGTCATCGTAAGGGCGGACGGTGTTTCCTGGGAATGCAACTTCCGTTTTGCCACGTGCACACGACAGGAAGCACGTCAACACTTACGTTTACGTACAACTAGGAGTAAATTCAGGAATGCTTAAATCATTCATTATCGCTAGGAGTATTAAGACGTGTGATTGGGACCTCCTTGCACAGCACCACCTTTTCAAATGAACACTAATGAATCTCACTACCTCTCGTTTAATTAAACAACGAATTGACACTCTTGATGAAGTCTTGGAGTAGTAGACCCAGTCACTGTAGTGTTCTACCATGGCACAATGAAGTGCTCTTCTTAACTCATTTGGTTCATTTCTTGTCTGATTCAGGCGAAGGGAGAGCGCTTAGAGGAGGTTTTGTTTACTCTCCGAACACCCATCAAGGACTCACTTATTTGGCAATGAACTCACATTGTCAGAGCTCCATTTCCTAATCAGCTGAATTACTGAAAGAAGTGAAAGAGACACGAACGAATAGGGCAAGCAAGTGGAGCAGGCTGGTGATGTATGGGAGTAATTTTGTATGGCATGTCGGAGTAAATTTTTCTTCCCTTCAAGAGACATGGCCCAGAAGCCCGGTCATGCCTTTTAGAGGCATTATCAGGTTGGTTGAATTGCAACGTGAGGGACGTCAACGACTTCCAGGCAGATAGAAAATTTGTAGTGGATACGGAATGAAAGAAGGTAGATTTGGTTAGGCGGCTAGGGCTGCTCCATGTGTAGCTGTTGGCTCAGCACACCTGAGCACTGCATGGAAAAAACATGTGTTTCCACCAACCTGCAAGAGATTTTCCCTTACTACTATACATCACTTTCACCATCTTTTACTACTGAGGATAAGGGAAATGAAGGAAATGAAAGTCAGCTTTTACTTGTGCATTTTACAAGGGAACGACTAGACCTCATTATGATAGTCTAAACCTTGACCTGTCCAACAACTTTATTAAGTATTGCCTGTAACTTTTATATGCAAACAAAATACCTTTTTCTGTGGCCCGGTCTATTGCAAGCAATCGCGAAATGTGTAAACAGTTTGGATGGAATGCCGTATATCGACACACAGTTGTTGAGAGTATTCGGTAAATGATCCAATAGAGCGCCGAGGCTCTATTCATTAGGTCAGATTCAAACATCAACGATTTTCACCACTTTCTCCGTTTGGGTATATGGAGAGAGTTGAAAAAGCCGGACTCTATTTGAACACCGGGTTCTCAACGGCACCAGGGCTCTACTCGGTCATATACGGTAGCTAATAAATACTTGGCATAACGTTTCAACGGAATTCGAAATAGTTGGTTCAAAAGGTTCCCTCATAAGAAAGAAAGGCGCGTGCAGAAAAGTAAGCGTCTAGGCTCCCACCCGGTGTCCTTGTGGGCTTGAGGGCCTTCGTGCCATGTGGTAGAATACGAAAGCCCTTCCAATGTAAATGTAATGTACACCTCACGGAATAAATTGAAAAAAATGTTGGGGCTTCAGCTCCAACTCTTTGCTATTGTGTTTCGTGAAAGAATTCTGGGTGAAAATCCACTGGAGAAATTATTGTTAGTATGTACTCAATATCATTAAAATGAAAGCAAACCGGATATGCAAATTCAATTATTATTAAATAAAGCAGTTCGTGTTAATTACATCACTTTATAAAACACAAGCAAGACTATTTCCGAAGAACGTATATTATCCTAATTGGAGATGCATTTGTTATCCCAGGTACTATGTAATAGTGCACGACCGACATTTAGAGGAGTTTGTGTTCCACCAGTCAATTCAAACTGAGAATGGACTGGAAAGTTCCACTTCTGGAAGAAGAATTAGCCCAAAACAATTTGAAACAATAAAACCTTTTGCCTGGCGTCAAGAAGTCAAGAAGTTTTATATTTATTTGATTGTGACGAGAACATTCGAAACCGGAACGGTTGAAATTCTTGCCTGTCGGATTCCTTTTCGCCGCTTATCGTGAAATATAACACACGTTTTAATAAACCATGACAGAGTTTAGCATTAACTTCAAGATATGTTAAGAGAGAAATTTTTCTTTATTAAGAACTCTGCCTTCCAATTGAAGGTTGCCAAACAGACGCAGAATACGGTCGACGAAACTTTTACATGCACTGGTTATATATGTTGCGGCCCATATAGATATCCAGCCCGGGTGTACTTAGACCAGGCTATGTACACACAGGCTGGCGTATGTCTACTTAGGCTAGCCCGCGTGCACCAAAACTAGCCCATGTACATGGGCTGAGACGTGAAGAAGCTACATTTAAGAACGAGACATCTTGGTCTCAAGCCGGTCCAAGTATACTCAAGCTAGCCCATGTGCACAAAGACCGTTGTACACGTACATCCAGAATAGAACAGGACATCTCAAATAATTTTCAATCATGTTTCACATCTCAAACCAGTCCAAGTACACATGGGCTAGCCCGGCGTCACATGGGCTAATTTTGGTGCACGCGGGCTAGCCTAAGTAGACATAGGCCAGCCTGTGTCTTCTTATTCACTTCTTCTGGTTGGGATTTTCCATTTCCACTGTCGAGTCAATCACATACCCTATCTTTGTTGTTCTATTAAATGCGAGATACCAATCCGACAGTTAGATCCCATTATTCTGCACGGGTGGCTATGATGGGTTCTACACAAGTCAAAACACTCTTTAAAAAAAAGTTAGATCCCTCCTCAGCTATACAATGGACTTCCTCGAAAACGGTCATACCTTTGTTCTTAAGGGCACCAGCGATGAGCGTTCGAATTCCGTGATATCGGGCGTTCCGAAGAAGATTACCATGAGAGCAGATGCCAGTGACATGTGAAAGGGTTTCGGTCTCGTTACAGTATATGCAGCGGGTTCCATCCTTGCTTCTACCTGGAATTCCTCTAACCGGAGCCACGTTACGTGTTTATACATATGTGAAAAGAAATGAACTAATATTTGTCTGACCAATCTATGAATTACATGTGTTGACTGATGTCATAACATAGTGGATTAAATAAGTCCGAATCAATAGCACTGAATCGGTAGCTTCACTTGAAAATCAGTTCAGTCGAGAACACCATATAGCCATGGATTCTCGGTGATCAATAAATGCGAATTTTACACTTTGGTAATGTGCCAAAAGAGCAGCCCTACGTGGTAAATTACAATTTGTCTTCCCTGAAATTCCCAGTTGGCACGGGGAATTGTATAATTTTATTGCTTTGAAAGGTTCTATTGTTCTTCAACTATCAACTCTGTCAGTTCAAAATAGAACAATACGTTCCCACTTGCGAATTCTAGGCAAGAAGTTAATTCCATGCGCACACTACGTGATTCTGGCAATTACTCCCGAACTTACTATTCTTGTTGGTTTATCATACTCCAGTTACTTTGTTTGATATTGTTCCTTGTAGTGAATAAAAAAGTGTGATGTATTATACAAAGTCCTTTTCGTTTTACGCTTTCGTTTTTTTTTCTCGTGGTATATTATCCCGTAGAAGTTAATTGACGTCAATTTAAAATTTGATCAAATTGTAGTGTATTTTCGAGATATGAAAACAAAAATCTAGGAATTAGTTTACGAAATCAGAAATGATCTGAACAAATTAGACAGACAGTACCCTGAGAGATAAGTTTTTGCCACAAGAAATACAAATCGCGAAAGCGACGCTGGTATGGCCAAGAGATGTTTGTTTAGTCGAACCTTTTCCATCTCCTCTGTAGTTAAGCGGAGGCTCATGGAACAGGTTTCTGTTCGAGCACATACAAAATATTTAAGAGGCAAAGAGACTGTGACACAAATGAGACTAATTGACTGACTTTAGCAGATAGTTATACTGATTCATTATAAATTCATCCATGCCATTTTACGTTAGTGTTCATTTCTTCCAGCATTTTCACTAAATGTCTATTATGAATAATGAAATGAACCTCTTAGTTCCAGAAGTTTCTGGGCCGGGACAGCATAATTGTCCTAATATGTATAATGTTGTAATGAAGGACTGCAATTCGTGTTCTAAGGAGATATGATAATTATGATTTCATACTGAGTGGCTCTGTAAACAAGAGATCAACAATTGTAAGTAACACCCAGGAGTTAAAGAATGAAGAAGTGGAAAAATTTTAAATTCAACATTTCAGTCTTAATGGGAAAAGATAAACGCCTTCCCAGACACGACCAGATATAACCAATTTCAGGATAATGGTAAAACTTTGAACAAGTATAATCTAGTAATCACGTAACCAACTCATCAAGAGAAAACTCGAATGTTTGAGATGAGAACTTTTTGGTATTAAACTTGTTTGAAGGGATGTGATTACTAGTGTTTTATTTTCGAAACTCTGCAAACTCCCTCCCTGTGTCTGACACTATACTCGTATTCTGAGAATTGCAGAATAAAGTGGTCCATTTCTTTAACCAATTATGAGAATTCTAAGAGTTTCTTCCAAAGACTCTGCAGGAGATTCATTTCTTTCTAACATAGTTTCTTGACGCTGTTAGCAGAAGTCAGCAGTCAAAGCTTTCAAATAGGGATTAGTCTCCGCCCTTGGTCCAACAAACTTTTCATCAAACAATGAAATAAGTCCCGGCATAACTTTTATGTAGCATTTAGAAAGTTTACTACATATAATACATATAATTTTGGGGTAATACAAATCACACCTGGACAAGAAAATACCCTTCTACGATCATGTGCGCAAAAGTCTCAACATCGGAGAAGTTTAGATAATATGTACTATGTCTCGTAATAAAATAAGTACTCTCATTAATTGACATCCGCCTTAAGGCATGCTCAAATTTCCTGGTACTTTTCCTGCAGATTGGGTGGGTCTTACGGAAAGTAACCCTAGTAGCGGGAGAAAATTCCATCGGAGTTGTCTAAAGTAATAGTAGGACGCAATATATGCACGAGGAATAGAATTCTCATCAAAGTGAAGTATTAACGGCCTGCTTGTAACGTTTCACCAGGGCGGATTTATGTCTATTATATTTAACCTGGTTGAAAACAAAATGTTTTCAATCACAATTCAAGCGATGATTTGATTGTGTAACAATAAGAGTCTGTAATTATTCAATTTCATTCATCTCGTTTTTCATCATCTACGAGCTACTTATTACGACGTGGATGAGTTATAAGTACAGGGAATTAAAGTACAGGCAGCCCTGATATGCAAATCTTCTTCATTTGCTCAGAGTAAACTTATGGGTTTTACGTTATCATGAACTTCCATTTTCTACCGCAGGCTTCCTTTCACTTGGTCAGAAGAATCCCGAAGTTTTCAGGTTTCATCATTCTCAATCGTAACCCTCAAGGGAGTAGACGTCTAATTCACGCTCTCTCATTTTCTTTGTAAAGTGTTAAGCTTAATTAAAGTTATCGATAATTAACTCTACTTAGCAACGCTGGACAAGGAATTTTCTTTAATTGGATTATGGAAGTTCGACACTTTCTGGCAAGCTATAGGTTTTTAGC
Organism: Protaphorura glebata; assembly: GCA_034694305.1. Taxonomy (NCBI): domain Eukaryota; kingdom Metazoa; phylum Arthropoda; class Collembola; order Poduromorpha; family Onychiuridae; genus Protaphorura; species Protaphorura glebata. Next base: position 20,922 of record JAQFYE010000269.1, on the reverse strand, counting down.
GCTCATCTGTCAAACCTCTTGAGTGGCCAAGAGCTGCCCATCACGGCCTCAGTTTGGGTTCGTTGAGTGTGGACCGTCTGAGAAATCCCAAAAAGTCCCCAAAAATTAAGGGCTTGCGTCCGAATAGTTTACTCAGTAACTCGAAGCCGAGCCATGACCAAGGAGTAGTTCTTAATACAAATAGTCTTGTATCTTTTATTAATGTTAGCAATTAAGGCCAGCTAATTATCCTAAAAAATATGAAGGAAGAACTTACATTTTTCAGGTGACCATGATCCAAAAAGAGATTAAAAAATCTTTACCCAACTCTACCACTTTAAATTCCAGTCAATTCAATTAAAAATGTCCTTCCAGCCAACCTAACCCATATGCCTACCCACATACTTTTTGATTCACTTCAATCCAATATTTTTCTGTACTTCAAATTCAACAGCGACCTCATTTCAGAAATTTATAATATCCGCTGATGGTGGTTTATTTTTTATAGTCGAAGTCCCTGCTGCTCGACATCGCCCGCAACCGTTGACCAAAATCTCAGCTGTCAACGCATTCCACTCTTTGAGGAAAGCATTGCGCTCGAGAAAGAATTCAAATATTCATGTATTCATTCAACCCTTAACTCCTTAGTATTTGTATAACACCACTACAGGTTGGAACAACGTTTGTTAGCTTTGTCCTCAATAACATCTTCAACTTATCAAAAAACACTTAGTTTCTTACGAACTAAGAATTCTCTTTGCAATTAGCCAGATACGATATGTCATGAATATGAATAAAAATGTGGCGAAGCAAATCAATATCAAATTGATCTAATCACGTAGTGACGAATAAACCAAAATAACAACTTTTGAAAGCTATTTTCCTATTATAGAGATTTGTAATTTAACGTTGTCCGGTGAATAGATGCAGTGTTTGGGAAAGCACTGCAGCTCTGGGAAACTAACTGTAACTAACTCAAACTGGGAAAGCTATGTATGTATGTTGATGTCTAGACATTTGCTTTTCTGAGGTTTTTTAGCCCAATTTTTGTTTATCTGAATTTCGGGGTGTCCTGGTTTCGCAATTTTACTGATTTGTTTAGCCTCAGTGATGTACCTGTTGAAATCCCATAAAATTGCTTTAAATTAAGATAACCAGAAATAGATAATCTAATGATATCTCTATAAACTGTCCTAACAATCGGGTTTTTGACATGTTCAAGTTTTGTCGACTGAATTACTGATTAGATCCAGTGATTACTGTGTGAGACTGGATAACAAAATATCCCAATATACCGCCATCATTATCATATGGACGGAACAGGTTTAAAAAATACTTTCGCTCACGTTAGATATAACTTGTGAGTGTTCTTAAGTTTTTATCGAACCAAGTATTTCTCTAGCCGACACCGTCATGGAAAGTTGAAGGTTCTACTTCTACTCTATTTGGATCCTTACAGAATATTACGAAGAGATCCATTCAGAGTTTTGAAAGACAGCTCAACTTATAGAGTTCCTTTCCTTCCAAGGCTGCTGATGGTGGGTTTTACGTAGTAGTAGTAGTGGTAGTATTCGAGTGGAATTCTGAACGTTGGAAACTCAGAAGGAGAAAGAAAGCAAATACTTTTACTATAACAGAAAGCGAGGTGTTGTGCTCAAAAAATCCTTTATGAGGTTCAGAGATCCGGGACATTCCGGGAGAACCGTTCACATTCACACGCGAAATCTCTTGCTTCAACTAATCTCAAAGTTTTGGTCTGTGGAAAAAACTTCCTTTTAAACTCAACTTATTACCACATAATATTATACTATCTGGTCTCAAAGAATAAATAAAATGGATTGAAGTGAAGTGAATGCTTCCTCAGTTCCTTTTTTGTCAAACCTCTATGTATTCTCAAAAAATACTCCCCACAAAGTAATCATCCTTCCTGCAAGAGTTTCTAAATTCAGAAGCTCCAAGTTTCCCAGAGTCCATTTTCAGTATACTCAAATGTTCACATTGAATTTAAACTTTAGTTCAAATATAAAAGTATACCATTAAAATAATCCATTAATTGCCATTTGACTGTATTGTTGGATTTGACTAATAGGTTAACTCAACTTTGTAAAGTATTTATTCTGTCGACGTTAAATCTAAGTGCTGCGAATAGTTTACAAAACAATGAATGTCTGTTCAATCAAAGTTGTATTTTCTCGACGTTTCCATGTCTCTTTCCCCGACGTCATAGTGAGTGTCGGCTTTTGTTCTTGTTTCAGCTCTGTCTTGAATCATTCAAGTACCATTTAAGTCAAATTCATTCTAACTATTTTCAGTTGTTTGAAAGATTCCATGAAGATTTTGACCGAAATTATTCCTGGAGGAAATAAGTGTCAGTAAACCTGGTTATTTCTGCTCTCTATCTAGTTTACACATTAAAGTGAGAAACATAACAGTTCACAAACACATTTTCAGGACAATCGACGACAATTAGTTGACCCTCTGCCCTCCCAACAGTAGGAACACTGTCACGGACATGTTTGTTATTCGAGAGTTTGCCTAGCTGTCCATGGAGACAAACCACTATGCCATGTTTGTCTGAAGGATTCAATCCTCACCATAACTAGACAAACGGGGAAGAACATACGCTATGTTACAACAGACTGATAAAAGGATACTATTCTACAATTATCATAACCCTGTTGGCGCGGTTACGCATTCCAACATTTCCTTGTTGTATTACATTTTTTTTAAATAGTTTTTGATCAAAATAGATTTCATGTGCTATCCAATTATCCAATCATCCCAATTGCTTGCATGTCAGCTACCTCTGTCAGTTTTAAATTTAGCACTTTTCGAGTGAAGGCTGCAAATTGGAGCAGATTCGATGTGCGCAAATGATCAGTCTACGATTGAATGTCTTTCTTTACATTGACAAACTCGACATATTGTTAGTGTGAACTATGCGGGAGACTACATATTGGAATGCAATTTGTTTCACACCTTCTATGTAACACTAATACATCGTGGCTTATAACCTAAACTATATTTCAACTACCGAAAGCGGAGGAGAGGAGGTCCGTAGAAAATAAGTGAGATATGTATTTCATAGAATTTCAATGAGGATACAAAGGAGTTTTTCCCAGACGTGAAACTTGTGTAACCCTGATAGTAAGAACTTTGATCCTAACCGTCACGTAGATATGACATTCAACCATACAAAAATATGTTGTCCTTTTTTAGTGTTGAAAACTCATATGCACCGTGCGGACGTCCGACAAACCAGTTCCAGAAAAAAGTACAAAATGTTTATTCCACTTTTATCGACTTCCACCTTGTACACGCATAAAAGGTTGTAACGTTATGAACCACTCTGACCAACAGATTTTCCCATTGGATTTTCGACGTGTAAATTAACAATTGAATTCTGGGATGAAAGGATGGAAGGCCGTGATTGAAAGAAGTTGTGTGATTAGTTGGAAAAATTTGAACTGTGTGAATGGGTGGTAAATGAAGTCTATTGTGTGCGGCGAAATGGAGTGTGATGGGAATTGATGGTGAAAGTTGACGCAATCTTAGTCGAATAGGAACTTCTACAACGGCAAGACAAATTTTAACTGTCTGTTAAGCGCTGAGATTTTGCTCTTGGGATTCTAGATGGAAAAGCACGGGTCGAGTCCAGCTCACTAACTAGTACCCTCAGGTATTATTGTTAACACCAACTACCACATCCGGGGTAAATTCTGCTTGTTCAGCACATGGCACCAAAAAAAGCCTACTACGATAGAAATCCATATATACGAATTATCTTATTAAGTTGGCTGTGCAGTGAATCTCAAAATTGTGACACTCACATGTTTTAGTGTCTTAGTCATTACTTACACTCCGTTGTCAACACATACACACATACAAGAAGTAATAACCACATTAATTAATTATGCGAGAGATAAAATTGCATAGAATGATACACATGAAACAAAAAGGTTAAAAACATACACAAAGAATAAACCATACCATAACCTTAGAGTCCAATGCTCTTTAAATTACTAAGCTTTCCACATTACCACTTATTGAAATCCAGATTACACTGCACTGACTGGTGGTATTTACTTTCCTCATGCTCGCAACATAATCTGTAATCGAAATAAGTTTCACAAAAGGTAGGAACCGGAATTTGGATAAAATATTGGAATTGGTACGTATTTTTTTTTGTGGAAAACATAAGATTGCATTTTATAATATTTCCAAGTTTCTCCTCGTAAAGAGTACAAACTCGAATGAGTGAAGTATTAGCATTCAGAATGAATCCTCAAAAGCCACGATCTAGAAAAGAAAATTCAAACTAAGCCAAGCGATAACCCTTGCTTTATTATCTTAGGAAAATCTTCTCTAGTCCTATTAGGTTGTGACATACTACTAATCTAAACGGAGATGACAGAGATTTATTTCGCATTTTAACGGTTCATTAACGATAGCAAATTCTATATTTCATTTCACGTTCCAAATCTCAAAAGTACATATTCGTACTTTACAGGGTGGATCAGAACCAAATCGCCAATTCCTCTGAGTGACAATTTAATTCTAGAACCCCTGAAAAAAATTATTTGCTTCATTCTAGAATTTATAGACTTCATACACTGATTCGGTAACTACTTAATACGTAGACCTGCAAGGTTTTCGGGTAAGTGACAAGAATCTTTGCCTGATTCTCAGTAATTTTAATGGATTCTTCAAGTTAGGCTGAATTCGTAATGCTCTACTTGATTGTCACAATCAAATAGGAAATGTTTGTTCACTTCAGTACGAGTCCGGCGTTTTAATATGTTATCTAGTTTTTAGCACAGCATTTCAGCACTTTTGCTTTCATAGAGTCTACGCCGTACCAATGTTCTATTTATTGCAGGGTAATGTCCGAGAAAGGAGACGCGTGACAGAAATAAATTTAAGCAACAGGAAGCAATAGCAATAAATTGTCAAACACTTCTTAAGCGGCAAGTGAACTAATGGTTCGTCTAAACTCCGCTTATTCGAAGGCCACTCGAGACTGCAAAGGATATGAGTATTTTTATGTGCTTTGTTATCATAAATCTAACCATGGTTACTTCTTTTAATGAAGTGATATATTGTGCACTTAATAACGAAGACATTCTCTCCACAGAAGTTTGACTTATTGCTAGAGGTAAAACCAACCACCTGAACCATTACTGGACCCCGAGAAGTACAAACTCACAAGCCTTTAATATTTCTGAATAAAGAGCACAATATTATTCACGCGACACGCTCAAATAAGACTGGGCTCGATACATTTCGTTTTTAATTGTGGTACGATATGTGAAAGGAAATTGGGAAAACCAGACGTTTCATATAAAAGTACGGTTTATGGCTAACTTTTCAACCTTGTTTAACAGTTTTCCATTAATTGCATCCTTCGAGTCTAAAACACCTTTTTAGACACGATTCATAACTCATAAGACTTAAAATATTAAAAAGAAAAACTATTCAGAGATTATAATTACTCTCCAAATATTTGTATCGAATTTAGAATACAAAATTATTGAACAAAATTGTCTCTTTCACGTGTTTCTTTTTACAAAACCGCTAATTGCAAGGGATCACTCAACAATTTTCACACACACATCCTTCGATTTCAAAATTATTACAACATGAATTGCTGCTTCTATCGGTTCCTGGGCCAGCTTTAGGAAGCTAAGAAATTGATTTTTGTGATTAATTGGCTTCCCATAAAGAAACCCTTAACTTTTTCAGATCAACTTTTACATAGAACTTGCAATTTTATTTCACCAGGAGTTTGAAAGCATATGACAGTAGCTTATTCGAAAGAAGCAGCCATTCCTGTTGCCTAGGGAGAATTTGAGTCACGGCATAATCAACTTCCGACTTCTCGGGAGTATCCGAATCTGTTAGGATACCAAACTTCAAAGCCAGCCATTTACTATTTTACTCCAAAATAGCTATGGGCTTCCTTTGGTCTTTCTCAAGCAGGTTTGGAGTTTAATAATGCTTGACCATCTGACCTACTTTATTTATATGTACATTGAGTTTTAAGTTGTACTCAAACTTATATTACCCAATTATGTTTTCTTGGACCTTGGCCTAAAAGGTCGCGAAGGTTTTCGACCAAGCTAAGAAAAACAATAAAAGTGAACCTCCAAGTCCATTGCACTTTCACCCTATCTGGATGCCGTAGAAATGGACGGCTAATCCATTCTCGACGAAAACTAAGTGATTTTGATTGACCAAACCTCACCATGCTTGTCATTTAATGTGTGCATTTTGTATGTAACTTTTTGACGATTTAATGATATTTCGAGTCCTTGACTTGATACTTGATAATGTTACGCTGTAAACCAGAGGGCGTAGACTTTTTTTCCGTTTTTAATAAAAACATATTCATTACCACGATTAGGTGCGCATACCGTCCGTCGCAAAAGCAAGGACCCCCTCTCCCCATTGTTGCCTCCATAGTGACATAAAAGTTATGCATGTTACTGTGTTACTGCCATTCAACTCAATTCAATAGCTCACCATAAGAGTGTGTTAGAATAATTAATAATCTCTTTAATAACATGTTTGCAAGAAATTATAAACAAGTGGAGTCCTTATTTTTGGGACGGACGGTACAAGATGAGTACAGAAGGAACAAGCCCGGCACTTGCTTCAAGTTGATTGGTACGACATGACGAAGAAATCTTACAAATTGTTACCCTGTTTCCCCAGTTTTCTCATTTTACTCCACAAGGACAAGAACAAAGCGACGACGGATGCAGTTGAATGGAATCTGTCTAAAGGTTGTATAAGTAAAAAGTGCTTTGATTAGAAGGGACCAACCATAGAACTACATACTAACTGGGGAGTTTAGATTTGGCTTGACTAGTCAAAGAAGAATGGTTTTTCCTATTACAGAATTCATTTTTCTTGACTTCTGTTACTTCTTTCTCCTTCTAACAGTACAATGCATACTAGTACTACCTTACTACCGTTTTAGTTACTGGGATTCGGAACTATGATCCATTGCTCCACAACACAGTTCCCTACGGTTTCCTTAACTCAAAAGTTTCTTGTTCCGAGGATATTCAGTGTAGTGTAATCCAGAAACCGCCGTAGATGCATTATTAACTCGTCAAAACGAAGAGAAATAAGGGGAAAAAGTTAGGGAAATGGAGTCGAGTACGTTAGTGAAGGTCTAGTACTTTCTATGCAGTATAATGTAGGTGGAAAAGAGGTTTTCCTTTACTGTGGCCGGCTCAAGTTTCTCTATATCAATCAAAAACACAACTTCAAACAACAACATAATTTGTCCACGGAACCAAACCTTTTTAGGAGAGTGAATCTCAATCTATTATATAGTACTTTCCAGATAGACATATTCCCTGTTAGTTTCTTTAAGCTTTCCAAAACCATGCGGGAGTGTGTCAAATTAGCTTGAACAAGGATGCGTGACGAGAGTGGAAACCTAATTCCTTCTTTCCTCATATGACAAAACCAGAGTTTCTAGAATTTCCTTTCCTCTCTCCAACTTCTAACCAGCAGCGTAGTCAGGGAGCTGTGGTGAAGAAATGCCTTGAATTGTTCAAATTATGCCCGGATTTTGTATAAAAATTTATTTTGTGTGCAGCCCTGCTCCATCCTTCCAAGTGAAAATTTGGAATTGGACCTGAATTGTACAGTCAAAAGAATAATAATGACACTGAGTATTTGTCCTGTGGCAGAAGGAAACCACTGATGCACCTAACCATGTAATCCACCCAATCCAAATCCATTATAAAAACTTTACCCCGAAGAGAAATACGACGGTTGCAATACTGGAAATCATTGCATCGTACCTTATACTCACTACCTCCCGGCTTGCATTTAGCTAAGAACAAAATGGTTGGATTTAAACTCATTTCAAACAAAGTTTTCTGTGTGTATTTACAAAGTACAACTAACCAAACCAGAAACCAATGGTCTAAAGTGAGTAGTGCATCCTCAGATAAATAAAAACAGCTGTTACTCAAAGCTAAATAACTTTTCCGAAACCCACCGACTGACAGAACAAGAAGGTCCTAACTCACTTTCACAGTAAATAGCATGACCAATGTTAGTTAGAACTTATTTTAGTTTCCAAATTGTGAACTATAGAAAGCGTTCCGATACACTGTATAGCATCATCGGTTGTCGACATCCGTCCTTCTGTCAAACAATTCACACTACGTTTTGACTAAATTATTATCTTAGCAATTGTCTGCATTTTCCTCATTCAGTTAAGGTTAGCCATATAAATGCATAAGGAAGAAAGGCTCCGACCATTCTTCAGCCAGTCAGTCATCAATTCAATAAACCTGTCTCTTTTCAAAGCACAATTCCTTGCTTTTTCTATTCGAGCCAGTTCTCAATGTTAAAGCATGTAGGGCCAATTGGCCCAACGGCAGTCAAGCGGAGGTACTTTTCAGCTCAGACGTGAGGTACCCCTGCAAGTGAGATACCCCTGCAAGTGAGGTACCCCATCTCTCGAGTGTGGACGAAAATCATAAAGATCACGTGCTTTGCTTCAAATTCAAATCAAAATTTTGTTTTGGTTTTTGGTAATCACCTAACGGGTTCTCTACAACTATCCAGCAAACGAATACTGTCGAAAGGGGTGCTTTTTGAGAAGGTGAAACAAGTATGTTATATCAGCGTGTCCATTCTGACTGATGTGTATTTTTCCGTCGAATTCAAATGCCTAAAAAGCTCATCCGTCATTCTTTGTAAAATATGCAATGCTGTAATTCCGGTGTCCTCTGTTAAACCATGTGGTGGAGTATAATAATGTCATGTCCACTTATTACCTGATGTATTTTTCAATAAATTCATGCGTCAGGAGTCCAGGTATCATGGCTTCCCGGCATTTTGTACTTACGGGTCTTACGTGTATTGTACCAATTGGTATAGCAATGAACATTTACTAACTTTGGAGAAGAATTTGGAAAAAGTTACGGATGATCAGTTATGAATTGTGTCAGAATAGGTTCAGGGATGTTTTTATTCTGAAAAGATTTTAATTTCAGAGTTACCAATCTCTTATCAATGAACTGGTTCAATGAGATAATAATAAATCAGGACGCGGAATAGAAGTGAAATCAAACTAAGAATGATTGAACGTTCTTCGTCGTCATGTAGCAAATATAAGATGTAGTATGCTACTTCCACGTGCGTACAGAGATTTCTCCAATTCATCTCAATGTGAGACCAGTGAAAAACGTTAAAGGAAAATGGTGGTTTGAGTTTGTAACTTCAAGCAGCTTTCGTGAATATCACGTCATGAACACTCGACGCCCCATCCATAGACAAGGCAGGCGGCGGACATGAGTCAACGTCGACTAGCCGGGCGAAATAAATGAGGTTTTTTGGGGTATTTGGGAGGTTTTTAAATGGATATCATGGACAAACAAATCCTTGACTCAAGCCCCAGTCCACCCACGAACTGGGGACCAAAAATATAATTTTCTGGTCACATACTTGTGTCACGTTGTAGTTACGACATGGACAATAGTATAGGACGTTGGTCGGTCGGTCGGTCAGAACATGACAATGTAATGTAACGTAATGTAATGGCGGGGGAATTTAGTGGAGACAACGAAGTCAGAGTGATGTTGAGCTGGCGGGGAAGTGTCATGAGCATTTTAGGAAATGAAGACTACAACTGGTGCGGGAAACGGCGACCTGAGGTCAAAAGGAATGAAGGACGTGAAACTCAATCATAGTTTTACTGAGCGGTCGGTCGTCTTCTTATTATTACACCCAACTCAACCATTTTCTTAACTTTGAGAGCCAGGACTGACTAATTGAAGGCACTCAGCCACTCTCTTTCTCCCTACATAGGAGAAGGAAAGTTAGCGAGTCCTCGCACTTACAACAAGTGAGAAAGTTGTCGGGAGCTAGAAGAGCAATATGGTGCCTGTCTATCTACCTACCCTGAAACCCACACTTATTAGGACTATGCCTCTGGAATATTCCTTCAAAACATCTTCTCCTTTACTTTCACTTTGGTTTCTGTCGGATACAAATTCTTTGACAGGAAATGTGGTAGAGTCAAAGAAAATAGGGCGTGTAAGGGTCTCATAAATTTTCAAAATAACCAGCCGAGGCGAGTGAGAGAAAGCGTCATGGAAATGGGACCAAAGACATGACCCTGCTCATAAGTCTTCATGTTTAACACGATCGCGGCCGGTAAGAAACGCATACCTCCAATCCAATGTTCCACTGTTACAGCTTTTAGAATCCAACGGCTTGCCCCTTCATGCTTTTTTTTCGTAGATAACATTTTTCATATAATTTTACCCACTTTGACATGATTGATGAGTGTCTCTTCGTCATCGAGTAGAGTCCACATACATTACTTCATTTCCCTTGAAGGAAAAGCAGGGAAGCAGATTCCTTCCGCGCTCTTTCACTGCCGCAAGTTTACCCAGAATTTATACATATAATAATACAAGTTTGCAAGTTTGCGGTGGTTTGGGCTGTGACGCGGTTCACAGTCGTGGCAATGAAGAAAGGGAAGTTGGAAATCTTTTTACAAAGTTATGTGTCGTACCCATTCCCCGTACCATAACTTCGCTTTTACCGTTCATTCAAACACACTCTCTTTCCATCAAGTTCTCACGTTTGTGGTAGGGTTATCGATTCAATTTTCAAATTTTTATTTCACGTGAGGAATGTTTTGAAGGCTGAATGGAATGTATGTAATGTGGTGAGTGGTGAGGAAATGTAGAAGGTAGTATTCTCATCTGAAAGTGGGAAAGAAATTGAATTTCTGACAAGGTGATTTTCAAAGAGAGCTGGGTGGTCTGGAAATTATATTACTTGTTTTATAATAATCGTTCTTGATGGAACTGTCGTGTCCAGTTATCATAGACCGGTTCACTTTGTGACGCAGTTCTTAGGTGCACTTTATAAATTCCCAGATTACGATATAACAAAGAAGAAAATTGGTTGACCAGATTTCAGTGCATTTTGAAAAATTAACTTTTTCATACTATTTTCTTTTGTCTTTTGTACAAAGAACTGCTAAGCTAGAGCTTACGCCTATGCTATTGTTATATTTATAAAGATTATTCAATGTGAAAGGTCTCTCGAGAGAATTTTAAACAAGTGACTCGGATGATCAGATAGAGAAAGTCGGAAGAGATTATTTTTACGTGCAATGTACTGTAAAGGAAGGGTTGGCGTGAGCATGAAAAATTCAGACCCGATTCAATACCGTGTATTCTTTCTTTTTTCACGTCACATTCCCAAAGGAAATTCTTACCGTAGCATTTCTTTCTTGGATTTTTGTAATACCTGCATAATCCCTTCAAAGTCAAAGACAAAGGAGGAATGTTAGTTGTCTCTCATAACTGCCATGGACAAAAAATTCACATGGTCCGGTTTTATATTATTCATTCATCTCGTACTCACAATTTGGGTGTCCGAAACTGAAACACTACTTTTATAACTTTATTTAACTATTTGAAGAGTCAAGTTCGCCAAACTTGTGTATCACTGTAGGTCAACCGATTGTCTGCAACAGAGGCTGGAACTTCAAGATCCTTTCTTAGTTGAAATAGAGAAAGTGGCTAAGAATACCAGGACGAAAGCTAAATAATTATAATTTCTAGAAATTCCTGTGTAACTCTTTGACCAGACGGACGCCCAAGACTCTGGGCTTATCAAATATATTTAAAAATATAATTTAGCCTTGCTGAGGGAGTGTATATATGTCGATGCACCTGTAGAGGCTGTGGACTACGACATACACATCAGGCGTACACGATGACTCTCGCCGTTGCATTACCGAAGATTGACTTGAGGAAAAGGATGCCAGGAAATGGAGCAGTTTTCGGGTTATAAATATACGAGTGTCACGTGGATTCATAACCTTTGTGTACATACCTGTTCAATATAGACGTCATGAGTCAGAAAAACTATAAGGACATCTTCACTCGTCTACAATTTGTAAGCTGGGTTTCTTCAATTTGCGAAAACGTCTTTCCAGGATGTGAGAATAGTGAGAAGAAAACGAGGTTTTGACTTCTTCTGTGACAGTTCCCCGAAGTGAGAATCTCAGCCGGAAGAAATACATCCTTACACACTACTCTCCTACTACTAAGCCCACCAAATAAATCATAAGATTACTGTCCGGGTTCAAAGATTAATAATAATGACGGCGGAACACCCATTAAACTTTGCTTTACTCAAGAAATTCTAATATTTTTTTGTATGGCACGGGAACACTTTTACTCTCTCGCTACCCGCTCATATGATTCATTCTGGGTTCCGCAATAACCAACATCATTTTGACTGAATTTGTTCATTGCATTGTGGGTTTCTTGTCAACTTTTGCCAATCAAGCACAAACAATTCTTGAGTCATAAATCCAAGCTTAAAACCCGTGAATTTTAATGACACAGCATAGAAGATGTATGTTCTTTCGCTTTCCCTCTTGCCAGCAATTGGTGAAATTTCACTTCAAGCAGGGATGCACGTATATGGAAGTATTCAGCATGTGTTGTCGTCGTGTCCAAAAGAAATGCCTTTGCTTTATCGCATTGTCATCTGGCTTTGATGAGTCGGAATTTTTAGAAATCCAATCTTGGCTCAGAAACGTGAGGGTGGAAGATTTATTGCACTAGCTAGGGTTATGACGTGTTGACGTAATTGCTGGATGGGTGCGAATTTGGTCCTCTCTCTCAGATTGTACTACAATTCTTAATAGAGTTATTACTCAACCTGCCATATCTTTCCTCTTCGTCCAATGAGCAAAATCCAAATAATGTGATACAATAAAAGTCACACAATAATGTATTGATATTTGTTGTGACAATTCCGTGAGACAGAAGAGAAAACTGAGCTTCGGATTTCCACTTCACTTCCCATGATCGACCGCCTTCCAATTCTTCGTAAGACTATGAGAAAATTGTTACTCCGATGGTCACCGCCGTCAGAACATCAGAGACAAGATAGATATATGGACTATTTGTGGATCTGAGATCTCTGTGTTTCTGCACAAGAAAAATTCACAAGCCCAGATGATGAGTGTTGGTGAAAGCGGTCTGGACAAAATCCGACCGTCACGCTATTTCCCAATAGTGTCGTCGTATTTGTAAGTGTCAGACAGGTCATACTATGTTAAGCATGTATTTGGATGACCTTCCCTCTATGCATGACACATTATTTCCCTTGAACCGCAGCAATCCGTCCAGGGACTGAAGAAATAAATACGAAATGTCAAAAAATGAGATGTACGTGACTAGAATGCAAAGATGTCTTTGGATTGTTTGAGTGGTGAAATAGTTTTTTTTGGGTCAGTCAGTCTTGCTCAAGATTAGAAAGAGCAGGAGTGTCCAACACACACGTGTTTCTGGAGCAAATTTCCCCAACTCACTATGCGAGGAGGAAAGAATTCTGGTGAGTTTAATGGATTTCGGGGTTGCTTGCCTTTTATGTTTAGAACTAGACTTTCTGCGTTGTCGGCGCAATGTCGAGAGAATTGAATACCGGGAGAGGTATTGCTGCAGCCGGGTTTTCCCCGATTTTCGGTTTTTTGTGAAGGAACCGGCTATCTCCTTGCTTCTTCCTACCATATTCCTAGTAGCCCTAGCCCGAGTCAGTTTCATTTATGGAAAGAAAGCAGAAGGTTTATTTCTTCCCAGTCTTTCCCTATCCCTTTTATCTTTTTCTATGCCTATTCTCCCTTGAAAGGAAAACCACTTCCATCTCTCCAACCTGACTCAGAAGACCACCTACTCGCATATGTGTATACATATCCTGTCCTTCTCATTTTTTACCCTCACAAGACTACTTTTCGAAAGATAAGTCCACAATTGCGAAATCTCTTAAAATTCCTTACTTACTTTTTACATGGAACCTATATGGCTCTCTCATTCGAGTTAACCCTCATCTTGTGCTATCAATGCGCCGCACCGTAGTCCTAATCCGACTTTCTCTCACACAAAGTAAAGGAAAATCCCATTAGAGAAATGCCTAGCCTGATGTGAAGAGATAAGTGATGAATGGACGATTCATGAACATAAAATGAGGTTCTGACTTTCTCAGAGAGGCAATTGAGTCATTTTAGGATGGGATGGATGTCTTAGAGAAGACAAGGAAGTGAGGAGAGCTGAACCTAATACGCTAGACTCTATTCCTTCAATAATCACTTCCAAGGATCTTCACCACAAACTTAACTTCCTTCCTCACCTGAACATTCTTTAGACGCTGATGCTGACAAATCTACTCTGAGTGAGTTTTGTGGTTACCCAAGGAATTAAGTAACTCAGTGATGAAGTAGGAGACCAGACTGAAGCTGCTCCCTAACCGTGCTCTTCTCTCACTCAAATTGGATTAGACCCTAATTACGTCTTATTGATTGTCTTCCAGGACGCGTCCGTGTTCACAAAATTAGGACTTTGTCTTTCTCACTCACCGCAATTGGACTGCTTAGGTTCTCCGTTCCTTATCTACTCTGCTTCTGAACTAGAGAAAGGTAGATATAATTAACCAGCAAACTAAATGTGGAAGACAAGTCAGTCTTAATATAATTACAAAATGTATAAGTAGCCAAATAACAAATCTGTCATTAGCGAGCGTTTTGGAAGACTACTGTACCACATTCTCTATCATCCTTGTTCTGGAAGGATTCCAGAAAAGTGATGTCAGTTACAGAGCTTGAATTGGGTTACAGGACAGATATTGTGACACCTGTCTTCTCACATATAACAAATCAAGTTGGCAAGATACGATGGGGGTTGACGGATTAGTATAAAATCGAGCAAGGATAAAGAGAAACTTTTACAAGTTCCTTGAAACGTCTAGTTTTATGACAAAAGTTACAAAAATGTTGATATGAAGCGAGTTTCTGTATTCAATAGTAATTGGTGCAATGATTAAAGCAATACGGGTTGAATGCAGATATTTTTGGACTGTTTTTTAATTATGGTGCCTGTTTAGTACATTCGCACATATGTTTGCTCATTGATTGTCTCACCCTCTAGATGCAGTTGATAGTTCCTTCCACTGTGTTTTAACTCCGCTTTCTATGTTCTTCATGATAAACCAGAGCATTAATTTGTGTTATTCCGGAATTAATTAAACTGTTAAACTTCAATTTAATATAGAGTGGTATAATAGGTAATTTTCTGTTACATGAATCGGTTCAAACGCGTCTATATTCTCGCTCCATGAACGATGTATGTAATCATCAAAATATGTGGGCACTTATTTCTAGCTCATCATTTCGTTCTTGACGGATTCTTGAACACAACATTTAAAAACTATCCATTTGTGTTCCAAAGTTTGAAATATTAATGATTAAGTAACACAAAATGAGATAATGTTTCTGATAAAAAACTACACGGGTGTGGTTGGAAAGCCGCGTCCAGCTATGTCTCTAGATGACTATAATATTTTATTCGTATTTATTCTGCCTAATGTGTAATGCATTTAAGTCATCCAGCATCGTAACTAAATTTGTGAGTGAAACGGCATAATTGAGTAAAAGGGAAGGGACCAGAAGGAGCGGAAATTCTTAGAAGCGGATGAGCTGAAATTAGAAATTCATGATTTCATTATCATCCTCGACAAAGTAAAAGTTAAAGTGAAAGCAGTGTCATGCAAAACAGTTCTCCTTTACCCCTGGAGTCATGAAGCGAAACCTGATCAAATCTACGAGAGAAAGTCCAAAATTAACTAAAAACTTTTAGCAGATCTCTTTTAAATGCAGAAGTTTAGACAAAAAAATTGTGAAGTACGAATCTAGATTTTTTATAACAGAATACAGAAATATTGAAAACAATGTTTAATTAAATCTCGCTTTAAATATATAAGTAAATATTAGAGAATGGTCAATTCTAATTTTTAGGACCTGAGTTTGCCAGAGAAAAAATTATAGAATATAATAATTTACGACAGAGAAATCTAATTACAAGACAGTTCCATTATATCCTTACGAAATACTGAAACTGCTGGCAAAATAATAATATTTTCCGACAGATTCTCGACGATAAAATAATAAAATTGCTCGACAGAATAACAGGTTCTCAGAACTAAGATTCACGGCGGAGTGTCTCACGTACATTAAAGCAAACAGTAGAGTACAAATGGTATTTCTGTGTTAAAGCCAGTCAACAGAGAGAATTACAGCACCACAGCGGAGAGTCCATGGTAGGCCAAATTTTGAAGAAAACTCGATATGAATCAATTTTGGAAAACGGTAATTCAAAAAGTCTATGAAACGTCGCCAAAACCGATTTGATGATTCATCGTTACAGCCTATCTTAAATATTTTAATCCGTCGTGAGAAAATGCATTCTGTCCCACGAGACTTTATTCTGTTATAATTTCTATAGCTAATTTATCGTTAAATGACTTTAATTTGTCGGGGTGAATGGTACCATAGAGAAATAGCGTCAAAAGTGGGAGCATTCGATTTGAGCCACCGATAGCTCTCGCCAGTGAGCTACTCTGGTTCCTATTAATTTTGAAAACGTTTCGGTATAATTTGGGTCTCATTTTTTACTGTACAGACAGATTTATAATTTGTATGTTGTCATTCGCAGATTACTTCATTTCAGCGCTACGTGCATATTCTAAAAATACAACATTTAGGAAGAAATTCTACATTTACAGTCATATGAGGTCAGTAAAACGCCGGCATTACCGAGACCACCATACCCGCTAAATTGGTTTTGGAGACCTGTCATTTCACAAGTCAACCTGCGCTCACGCATCAGCGTCATAGCTTGTACCCATGGCCGTTACAGATTCTGTATCAGTGCTTACTATAATGGCAAGTATTTCTAGTGGAGTCTCCTTGAAAAATATAATATTAAAGTCTAAAACTGTTTATTTTTCTATGCGAAGATCAAACATCTACAAAACATTTTAGAATAAATAAGAGACGAAAGGTCTCTATTACAAGACGAGCAAGCAGACCGGATCTTTTGGTACAAAATAAATAATACTTGTTTCTTGCTTGAACGCAGCAAAATGTCTTTGGGACAAGACATCCAGCGACCACGATCGTGAGGGCTTAAACGAAATTGAATTTTCAGGGTGTATTTTTATTATTTTTTGTATATTGAAGGATTCACCTTGCTTGTCTTATATTGACATTTATTCAGGGGGATATTCCGTGCTGTAAGTGAAATATTGTACGGGAGGAACTAAAAATAAGACGAAACGCTTTTTCATCCTTAAAAAACAAACATAAAACTTACCTTCATGCATTACGGACCATAACGCTTTTCCTCATTTCTTGAACGTATTTTATTTTGACATTTCGCCAAAAACTACAACATATGAAGAATGACTTTGAATGACGAATGACATTTAGAACGATCTAAAATCCGACGGTGGGAGCTTATTCCAGTGCTTCATTGCAACGTTCGGTACCGATCTTTCCAGAAAGCGGTTAAAACAGGTATTCACTTTTAAGAATTACCTTTGACTTGCATTACTTAAACTATACGTCTCATTAAATACATCCATTTATTTGACGTTCACCCGAAGGTCTGGACATACATCTCATTAATTTCATAGTACGTTCTAAACTAGACAATCAACTAAAATACAAGGTTAGGATATAGGTAACTCCGCAAAAGGTAAAGCTTTGAGTCGGAATAATGCCACACCCAATGAAAATCAATTTTGTCATTGTGAACTGTTTTAAAAATGGAGCATTACGATTTTAATAAAAAAAAATATCTGACTGACTCTGACCTCTAAACTCCAAAATCATTATTCTGTTCGTTTGAATCTGGAGGAAAACCTCACAATATGTATGCTAATTTTAACAAATTAACATCCCTCGTTTTCTGTCAAGCTTTAAATGTGTTGCCTTGAAATACTGGGCCTGTTTTGTCCCCATTAGGTGTACGCTTAAAAAATATGTAGTGTGCTATACTGCGGTAACCAGAAACGTATAATTATGAAACTTTGTAGAATTTTGAACCTGAACATCTTATTCGGAGGTACGAATCCGTGCCCCAGTGTAAACTTTTAGAGTTAATGACTAACAAGAAAGAATTATGAATGATTGCACTGCCATGTTCCTAAGAAAACCAGAAGGATTCTTGAGAAAACGTTAGCTTGTTCTTCTAGCACTCAACACTGCTGGTTTCATTTGTTGTTCCTAACAATTTAAGGTGCAAATGAAACCGTGATTTATTATTTAGTTGGACCAATCATACAACACAAACCAAATTTGTAACTCTTTGGTCCAAAACTTCTAGGAGTCATTCATTACGACGCTGTGGTGGTCGACAGGGTATTAGTGAACCAAACCCGGTGATTTATTTGGAAGCCGGGTGTGGGGCCGAAACCATGCAAAACTTCTAGTTCATGATCAAACGCAAACATGGCAGACATGGCACGGAATAATATGATCTTAACAGCATTCTCAACTCTGTTAACTTATGCCACACCGCCCAAATAGTTAATTCTACTATGTGCACTATGTAAACCATTTCACGAGTGTCAGGCCAATCCACTGTCAAATCTTGAGAACTGCAAATAAAAAAGTGCCTGGTGTTTACCTATTATACAGAAAAGTTTCCCAATGCATTGCATGGAAGATGGAAAGTCGTGAAAATATGGTAAAATATTTACACACCATCTGATATAACCTTTATGGGAAAAAGCCGAAATGTTTTCCTGAAATTGTATACATGATCCGGATATTTGAATTTCATCCAAACGTCCACACTCTATTTCTTAAACCCTCAACGTTTATGATAAATAAACTAGCGAACAGTAAGTAGTTCACTCCAAGAAATATCTATGCACGGAAGCAAATACACTTATCCATATTCTATTTTCCATGGCGTTACTCCAAAAACTTGTAGGTCGTTTGTAATCCTAGGAACGTATTTTTCCACTAAAAAAGGAATCTGACCAAGGAACTAAACCTACGGCAGATGTCAAATGTTGAGTTTAAAGGGTTTAGTAATGACACAACCCATACACGCGAATTTATGTGCGGTATTATTATTATATCTCTGTCGAACAGGATTGACTCACGTCATCACCAAATTATTTTTTGTGTTACTTGTGTTGTAACATTAAACTCAGACTCAGACGCAAATGACCCAGTAGTCCCCCTTGGCTCGTCCGAAATGAAATAGTCATACAATTTTACAACGTACGGGGTTTCCTTATTCGAGTGAGTGAAAGCAAGTAAAAGTACTACTAAACTTATTTGATTTCATTCCGCCAATATCAAAGTAAAGTATCTTTTCAAGGCATCTGACGAATCCTTTACATCGAAGGCCGACTAGCCTAGAAGATGATCACAATAAATTCGCCAATTCCAACACAAGGCACGGGATGATTCGTCTCAACTCATCTTGAATTCCCAATCCTGGAATTCTTTGCCAAGCTCCCATTTAAGTACCTTCTCTTGACTCCTATTTTGGATCGATCAGGTTACTTATACTAGAACGCCCATATTCAGCACTATCATGTGTACCTTATCGATTGAACCAGTTGGACATTTTAGGGAAATACTTTGAGCAGTAATTTGAATATCATCCACATGTATTTTAAAATGGTAATGCATGGATAAGTTGCAGGGATATAGAGCCGGAATGGATTTGGGCTAGTCTGATTGCACTCAGGCTAGACCGCTTCCAACCGAACTAGCCCAGGTTCAATAGGGCTAAATGCAACGACTAGATACATTCGGGCTGCTGTACATGGGCTTAGAAGCGAAAGACGTGAAAGATATGCAGATATTAGGTACATGGATCCAAGAGAAAGTCACGCATATTAATGCGAAACTCCTCAAAAGTATAGTGTCGGCATCACGTAAAGACAACTGCAAATGTCATTAAATCCTGTAAGCCGATCATCCAATTACTTTCTCCAAGGTTTGTAATCACGGATTTCGTTCAAACCCTGTTAACGTTATTACGGAGATGTCCAATGTTATACAATAATATGTTTAAGGTTGTTATTCCTGAATTGCTCAACTGTGTATAGCGTGTTTAGTATAAATTTGTTTTGCGTTGGTCAGTATGCTCAAATTCTATTTCAACTTGAACTGCCAAGACGGAAAAATATTTTAGTTGGTTCGTTTTACGCTCAATTAAGCTAGATTAGGAAAGTTCAACTAGGCGCTACACTTAACGACAAGGTGACACTGGCTGTTTTGCTATGATGAGGGCTCATCCATATTGCAGTTGCAAACACAGTGTGCTAGTTGCTTAAAACAAATTTCTCCACCAGAGTTTGTCTTACTACTAAGAAGTATTTACTAGAATATTGACAGCAAATTCATTCGCAATAATATATATACAATAATATATATACGAATACGAAAGCACAATAATCAAGTTTGAGCATGTCTTGTCGCCGAATGTCAATTAATGCGTGTACAATATTTTAGAAGTAGGGAATTAGCAAAACTTGGCAGGTGACGAATGGCAGTTGTCCAAAATTATTTGTCAAAACTCTCGATATCATACAACACATGAATCACAGCTGAGGATCAAATAAATACAAAAACAAGGTTGACCTTCATACGCTCTAATTTTATGGTATACTTCCAGACCAATACAAATATCATATCTTTCGGCACCTCTACATTCAACCAGCCTAGTTAGCCTAAGCAGAAGTGGTGATTCGTATTCCAGTTGCAAATGCTTCCTTAATTATAAACCGACGCAATTTGTGTTTAAAATTTAATGTCAAATCGACATGGTCTTCAGTCGAGTCTACTCTTACGGTGACATGCCAATAGTTCTAACAAAAGTTTTCTTCTTTGAATATATTTTTTTTAATATCAAAATAAACGAATTTATTCAATCACCGTCTGTAATTGCCTGGTCAAAAAGGGCAATCTAACCGTCTTTGATAACTCGAAGGACCAGCTTAATAAAGCAAATTGTGGAATGTAGTCAAACAAATACAAAATAATTTAGTATTATTTACAACACTTCACGTCACAAA
>JAQFYE010000268.1:0-43496 GCA_034694305.1 Protaphorura glebata | reverse complement strand
CAGGATAGTCAAACTGGTCAACCGAGAAAAACACAGGTAAATGGCCATGCTAGTTTGTTGTTTCAGTAGTCCTTAATTAACTTACTGTTTCATTTCGAACTCGGAAACATTCTTCTTCGGATATACAAAAAGTGTCCTCTTGCTGTGAATAATATTCTTGGTCACGAGGAATCGTGGAGGCCGTGTGGAGTTAACCTTGTCGTAGAACACGGGCGTCCAGTACCGGTTTCCAGAATCCGCACAATAAGCTCGAGTATCCATCTTGAATTCAAGGACCTCATCCGGGGCACAACATTTCCGGAAACATGGCCGCGAATCACTACATATTGGTTTACATATCAGAGCCGATACGGAAACAGCGGATTTGCTTACGCTGATGCTGCAAAATGAAATGGGAAATGAATTAAGAAAAACATTCAATTTATAATCTCGTACTACGGTATTAGTTAAAAGTTGTACAGGGTGGGCCAGAAAGAACCAATACGGTAATAATTTTTAAAATAAGATACGAATTGTAATAATTTTGTACTCCTCAACTAGCCTCCGAGTTATTACAATGTTTGGGATTTGACAATAGAGAATTTTATTTTTTTCGTCGGACGAGATGTTAGAATTTCCATTCCAACGCACAATGTAGCTTAGATTATTTTAATTTTACTCCAACACTCCTGTGACCACGATTTATACATTCAATACGGTTCTATACTAAATTCTCCATAATACGCATACGTTTAAATTTCCGAAAATTCTCAAAATCGCGTGTACCATGTACAGATACATGATGATTTGTCCTGTGTTGCACCATGTACATAGATTTCGGGTTATCAAAAAAATAAGAAAATTGGCATATTATGGATTTGTACTAACCTGTTTATGCAATAATCGTCCGGAGGATAGTAAACGTGATTGTGGTTAAAATATCCATTTCTAGTGAATTTTAGATTTTCAGTGGTCACATTATTTAGAAATATTGACTCTGTCAAGACCAATTCAGCATCACATTCCGGTCTCTTTACGACGAATCTGATGGACCATATGAATTAATATTGAATTAGGTGTCACTCTTAGTAATATGTGTATATCGGCTTTGATTCAAAACTTACTCAAATTGGTGAAGAATTGTTGTGTATAATTTTACCGAATTATTAACTTGCACACAATTCCCGTCCTTAAAAATGTGATCGTCCTCACCGCAGCATTTTGGCAGAATCGAGCATTTTCCTAATGGAGCACAAAGTCCTATATAAAATACCGTTCCCATAAATAACGCGCTTGACCAGTCCATTTTCAATCCAACGGATCAATTGCCCGTCGGTCGGAGATGCGTTAACTATCCATAAAATAATAGCAAGGAACCGACCTATTTACTTCCACCGTAAAGTGTTTCCAGACAAAAACAAATAAATGAAAGTGTTCTGCCAGAGATAATAAACGAGAACGAGTGTCAGCAAATAGTGATACCGATTATATCACAATACAGCTATCTTAAGTCAAACATCCTAATCTAATTCGTCCATTTCTCTCTTCTTTCTTCAAATATTTCTGAAGAAATAAATTCTATCTGCATAAATAGTACGCGCAAATACATAAAAATTCTAGGCACACGAATTTTGCATTTTCCATATATTGAAAGGATTGCTTGATTCTCTCAAGGGAGACCAGCGTATAAACCTAGTATAGTAGTAAATTGTTAGTCAATTCGCTTCCTGGTCACAAATCGTATTTGTCAAATACAACAGGTTTTCTCCGCCTGTGAAATTAATTATTTGCTGCTCTTTACTCATTGGAAATTGCAAGTCACCTACGTTAAACAAGTATCAGAATTGTAATTTATGGGTACAGCACGTATCTTATAAATTTGGAGAACCGCCCCCACAGCATGAGATGATGATTTGAGGGTTAAATTGAGATAATAGTATGGACAGAAATTGGTATGGAATCGACAGAGCTTCTGATTGTGTATATCTCGAAATAACCCAGAAGAAATAGCAGTTTCTTTGTTCTCACAAAGAAATTTGAGAGCCATATTAAATGCAGATTATAAAGGAATGCCGATTTCATTGACATCCAGAAGAATAACAGAGTCAGCAACTAAATAATATACCTCTTAAATCCAAAGAAAGATTTTCTGACTGGGTGTATGTATGCAGGCAAGACCCTTGAATGTATGACCGATCTCCACAAGATGTAGGTACTATTTTTGTCAAATTCATCTCTGCATTCTACTAGCACATCATGTAGGTGAAATCAAGAATTTAACTTAATTAAGTTTATCAAGAATTATCGCGTGACGTAGATTCTATAGACGAACCGAGTCATATCAAATCTCTGTGCCTAGAAAAATTAATGATGTTAGAAATAAGTAAAGAAAGAATTCTATTATAAAATTTGAACCTTCGGAGTCGGGCTACTTGCTCGCTGGTTTCCTCCTAGAACAGAATTAGAAGAGATAGTCTTAAGTAACCTAAAAGTGAATGAAGTGTGCTTTCTCCGATGATACTTTCATTCGACGGAAAGCTCTGTGTTTAATTGAAGCCGAATTCAATGTCCCGTACTCTGAAGGTCATCCCACAGATTTTCTGGGTATTTCCAATTACGGGCTGTGGGATGATGAAAGGGAAATCCCGACTACCACATCTGTTCATTTCGTAGAAGACACGCTTACTTTCGTTTTCTCCATTCGCTATATAAATGCAAGTGAAAGTGAAAGCAAAATCAGTTCTAAAAGTTTTCCTTTTGGATTGTTACAATCAGTATTATAAAGTTAGACATATTTTTCTAGAAAGTATAGATAAGTACCTGAACATTACAGCCTTGCCTTCCTTAGAGTCAAAGCTTAAAATTTTCTGTATCTCATCTAAAGAAAAATTAGTTAAATACTGCGTTGAGATTGATTTATATTTATTCCTGACATTTCAGAAGGCAGTCATCCCTTTACAAATTCGGTAGGTTGAGTCTCCGGACTCTTTCTATTGTCTTTAAGTCTTAATTCTACACATCCATTGCCTTTGTTTCGATAATAAAGGGAGATTTGTGTAGTCCTCCCTCATCAGTTGTATGGAAATTTCTCTATCAAAAATTTACTTTGAAATCATAATAATATTCTAGTATCAGAAAATCGATACAGCTGAACATATTTTGAGTTGAGAGTATTTTTTAACCAAATATGTTGGCAACCAAAGAGAGAGGAGTCTGTATTGAATATATTATATCAGCATTCTAATAGCACACTGCGAAATCATTTTCAAAAAAACTATGAAGAAAATCACTATGCGGCAAATCCTCATAAAGTGTGGCAGGAAAATTTATTTATTACTTCCCTTTGATTAAGATTGGGTCTGAAACCGCCACTTAAATGTTAAGAGCAGGGTAGACAACGTATAAATTTGATGTATATTAAAAAGAATTCATTTTCCTAACGCCAATTCGCAAAATGATTTTCATATTACAGAGATGACCACAGATGATCGTATGTACATCTGTAGTCGACATTTCCGTTGAGACGAATTTGATCGCGTCAAGTCTCAACTCTGCAGAAGTTTTGGTTTAACAAAATTAATAGTTCTGGTAGGAATTCAATATATACTTACACATTTACTCAGCGAATACGTAAGTAAGTAATCAGAGTTTCAAATATAATATTAACAATTCCGAGATTTGTTGGCGCGCTATGGGATCACATAGGGTGGTACAATTAGACACGCTGGCACGGGGGAAATTGACGGTTTTATATTTTCGAAATTATTAATTTTTGAAACCCGGTATATTCATTTGGGACACCCTAGAAGAATATTCAAAGTTGAAAATTCACGAGTTTCTTGTCCACAGTGTTCCTGATAATTATCAAAAGGGTCTACACAATGTTTTAACAAACTCCGCTGGGCTCACATTTGGTGAGAAATCGGGTTCGTCACATCAACCGTTGTTAGAATCAACAAAACTTGCGTAAAGTTGCGCATTAATTTATTGAGTTCGTTTTTTTGCTGAGCAATTTGCTGAGCAATTTCTAAATTAGGCATTTGTGTAACTCAAGTTTATTGAATTCCTACCCTGGGTAGGAATTCA
Organism: Protaphorura glebata; assembly: GCA_034694305.1. Lineage (NCBI taxonomy): Eukaryota > Metazoa > Arthropoda > Collembola > Poduromorpha > Onychiuridae > Protaphorura > Protaphorura glebata. The sequence continues at coordinate 39,431 of JAQFYE010000268.1, read as the reverse complement.
TTTCAAAATTCTGGTTTAATCAAAATTTAAACTCCGGAGAGCTACAAACCGAGGGTACACTGTAATTGTAAGTCAATCTAATTATCCACACCTGAACTGTGAAGTCCCACGGACATATATTGCCGAACTCTTCGGAGGCAGTTCAAGAAATAGTTAAAATTCACGTTCAGAAATGAAATAACATTTTCTGGCCTATATCAGAAAATTAGTTTAGAAAACTCAATTCCTCTAGACAAGTAGCTTGTAAATAAATAAGAGTTAAAATAATTAGCAGGCGTGGTATTCATTAAATAAGTCGCATTAAAAATTTAATTATTTTATTTTTCAGAATTAACATACTACTACATTTACAATGGATCCAAAGTTTGAAGATTTAAACGCCGCTCTAGATTCGTTCGATGCGATTGAACTAGATTCGGATGATGTGTTTCGAAATGTCATTTTCAAGGAATTCAGAAAATTGATGGAGGTCAAGTATTCAAATGGCCAAGTCCATATCTTCCCAAAAAACGACGTTGTCTATGAGTATGAGTTTGAAACTCAAGCCGGGAAAGACATCGCCCAAATCATGAGAGATCTCAACGTGGAAGGAATGACAAACAATCTGGTTGGAAATCCTAAGGGATGTGACCACGGTTCATTCAAATCCGTTCTTTCAGAAATCCTTGAGAAATTTTTAAAGAAACTGAAAGAACTAAACATTCTTACAATTTGTTATGTTGAATTGGGCGGAGAACCAATCAAGACTGATCATATTCTGAAAACTATCCGGGCAGGTGGTATTGAGGTGGCCAACTATATTTGTGTTGATATCAACAAATATGTTGCCATTCAAATGAAAGAATTCATGACTGCAGAATTCCGCGAAATGACCACAACATTTATCACATCTAAGTGGGACGAGTTTAGAGTTCAAGACCATTGTTCCGACCCAATTCTTCCGGCCCTGTTTACAAATTTAGGTTGGCAAGAAACGATGTTTGAAGCTGATTTTATTTTGTCCATGCTAAAAGGGATAATGCGCCCTACGGATTACTTACTTTCCGAATTACAAGTCATACCTGATCCAAAGATTCGGGACCACGAATATGACATGACCTCCATTTTGGATTTCTACCAACTTTCAAAATTTCGACGCTTTTCGGATATAACACTCCAATCAAATTACCCAGGGGCCATAGACAATGGAAGGATGTACGAGACTTTGTTGTTTCCAGTGTGTTATAAAGGGGAAATTGTTTACATTGCGATGACGACGGAAGTTTTGAAGTTATGTAAGGAATGTGCTCACGACGACCAAATTCATATTTTTGTGACCTGGTACAATATTAAGTACGGGATCCAACAATGGTCCAAGATTAAATCTGAATACTTTGACGTCATAATCCAAACGCGTACGGCCGATTCTACAATTCTATTCGAAATAGCTTCGCCAGTCATTGCTATGTAGAATTTTCTATTGTCCAGTAGTTAGAATACATCGCACGACTTAATAAACAGAAATTTTTGACATTGGTTTAGTAGTGTATGCCGTTTAATATGTCGGTTTTTATTATTATAGTACACTTCAAACATCTTTTATTGCTACTGCTTTTAAAAAGTCTTAAGCCGAAAACTTTCAAGTGATTGAATTGTTTTTCCGACGTCAAGAGTAGAAACATGAACTGATTGGATTTTTTGAATGCTGTGTCTCGCAAGATCGTAATATGCGTGAGTCAGTAATAACCTGGATTAAGCCTTAATAACGACAAGATGCTAATAAGATCATGTTGAGGAGTTGGACTGGTAGGTGGACGTTTAATTCGGACACTGCACTGGGCTGAATATTTTTGAATAATAGGATTTGACGAACTTAATATTAGTCAATTGTTTTCACGAAGTTTTTATAACAGCTAATCCCGAGCAAAATAACCTAATTAAAAAACTAATATATTTCAAACCAACAAAAATAAAAATAAAATGACTTTGGCCTCTCCAGGAAGAACGAAACATATTATGGTCAAATATCACCGAATATTTTCGAACAGAATGGACTGCTATCAATTTCTCCTAGGCAAAAGAACTCCTAGTACTAACGAAAACTGTCCAGAAAAGGAAAGCGTTTTGGGCTATAAATTAATCGCTTCAAATCATAAGGTAAAACGTGGTTAGTGGTTACGACGGCAGTGTTATGCGAAATACTCGTCTTTAAAATATAAGTATTTCAAATATACCCGTATATATTTTGTTTAGTATCTTAAAAGGAAAAATTAAATGTATTTATTTTAGTATTTATCAGAAGTTGGATAAAATATTTAAAATACTTTACAAAATATTTTTTTACACAAAATAAAGCTTGAGACGGTCGTCTTCCCTCTCATTTGACGGAAATGCAGAAAAAAATAAAAATCACAACGTAATGTATTTGATCTCTTGGAATAATAGTCAAGAAGGCAAATTATATGGTTCAAAACTGCGAAAAGTATGACCAGACCAGGATGTCTGTCACTCAACTGGATTTCTAAAATATCTTGACCACACGACGATGATTTCAAAGTCGGCGCTAATGAATCTCGGATTTTTTTTTCACGACTTTAGAATTTTTTTGAAACCCCAAGAATTCATTTGTATCTTGTGTTTCTGAATGTATTTGAAATGCGTATTTTTGTAGATTTCTACCCCAAATAAGTTGAACTACATACGCATATCTTATCCGGTCGCGACCGGATAACCCACACGTCGGTGTGACCGAGAAACTGGTAAGGTTTTCCGACAATCAAGGAAAGTTTGCGGTAATGTTTTGCAGAATATTTTTCAGCACAATAATTTTCTGCAGAGTTTCTGCATGTGTCCGCACAACTATATTGCTGTGCAGACATCCTGCAGACTGTGTTCAGCGGTGCGGAGATTCTGCAGAGTTCCGCATATTATTTCCATAAGGGCGGATTAATCGTAAATTCATTTAGTTAAAACCTTTACGAATTCCTATACGGACAAAGCGGATGAAATGAACTTCTATGACCGGCTCAATCCCGGATTTGATGTGATAATATTTTATGAGATAAAAATGAAAATGTTGTAAGAATGTGCAATATCGGTCTGAGTGATGGGAAGATCCCATTAATTGATTTACGTAATAAAGGAAGTGATTGCATTAAGCGAGACTCGAATGTATCGTTCCTTGAAAAACCGAAATATTTTTTTGATATTTTGAAAGTACGAAAATTAGTTCTGGGTTCTAAAGTACATATATGGAAGATACTTTTATGGTATAAAAGTCGTACAAAAGGCTAAATCTCATTATTATCGTATATTATTATAATGACAATTTATCTGCAAGATTTTCACTTTCTATCTGGAAAAACTGTATATACAGGGTGTCCCAGAATGATGTAACCAACTTTATTTTGATATAACTTTTGACCCGCCGAGTCAATTTAAATAAGGTTAGGCGCAAATTCAAGCTGAAGAACAAGAAGAATTTACAAAATTTACTGATGCTATCACAGAGGAGTGTCCACTACATACGCTGAACCACTTTGGTGACTTTTTTAACATTGCGGTAATGGGTGCATTTGTATAATAATTATGATTTTCCTTATCAAAAGTTGACTCGTAAATTTTAGAATTTTAAAGTTATTCAAAAAATTGTAGGGACAAAAGTGATATCAGTCGAAACGGCGAGATTTTAGAAAAAAAATGTTCAGCTTCGCTATAAGGTAATGCTGGGGATATTGCTCATTGAGTTTCGGCAGAGATGTTTTGTCAGTGTTGAACAATCTCTTGGTAGAGATAAGGCGGCGGCGGAACAGATTAGATTTTCAAACTTTTCCAAGAAAACAGATTCTACGAAAATTTAAAATCAAAATTATACTTTTTAAAAGTTGGTTCTTTTGAAATTGATTTGATTTTTAAACAATTCAACTCGAGGACGTACGAGAAGAGTGCCTTAAATGTCCACATTATTTTTGCAACCACACTTTGCCACCACATTGTCTGTTCAAATTTTAATTGCTTCGTTCTAATTTCGAAGTTGTTTTTGAGAGTGCTGTTTTATTATGAAGGAGAGTTGACGTCACTGTTGTTTGCACCCAGTACCTGGATCTTGTACACTGTCGACTTTTTTTGTCCATCGAAATACAGTCGTAATGGTAAGTGTAAAATTTAAAAGAACACATTTCAAAATTTATTTACCGATTTAAATTTTATATAACATATTGTGGTGGGTTTTCTCTGCACGAAGATCATTATTTGATAATTTTCGGAGATCTCGTGGTTCAGATGATTCGGAGTAGTTTTTATTAATTGTATACTTTTTTGAAAGTTGAATAATAATTTTTCGAATTTGACCTTTTTTCAAAAAATTTAAGAAAACTGTGTACATAAAAAAAGATGCTTCAAACAAATGGCAAGATTTCCCAAAAATTTATAATTTTTGTTCAAGTGTGTTTGTGTGAATTATTGCCTCGTTTGTTTGCTTGTATTTTATTCATTAGAGTGCTAACCCCTGCATTCAAACATGCAGACCTGGTTATATTTTCCGTAGCTGTATCAAATTACAGTTCATTTTCCAGAGTATTTTCGAGATATATGATTTATGAGCAGTTATTAAAAAGTTATTGATTATTTTCACTTTTCAGGAACCTCCTCCTCCTCCTGAACTAAGGCGTGCTGTCAAGAGAAAGGCAGTCATTGGCATGAGTTCACTGTTGACAGAAGTTCTACGTGAGAATGGCAGGGGTGACGATATATTTTCGAATCATGATCATTCAAGCGATGGATATGAAGACTGGCACCCAGTCAGATTGTCTCCTTCGATTTACATGCAAATGAATTGTCGTGTCACGAATTCCCTACGTGAAATTTTATCAGCCAGCAGTGGAATGGCTCGGATGACCGAGTACATGGAAGACTCGAAAACGATTTTTCAACTTGGCAGTAACAATTTCTCCATGCATGATCATCTCTCCCAATTGAAAGGTGTTGGACGGCTGGTATATATTAATAATGACGAAAACAAGCTCAAAAAGGCAAGTACTTTATTCTTCAAAAATACAAATTGTCATAAATCGTATAATTATGATGAATAATTTTAACGCAATAATTGTCGAAGGAGTGAAACAACGAAAGAACAAATTCAAAGTGCTTGAAAGTTGTACGACATATTTCACGCGTCAATTTAATGCAGAAGAATTATTTTTAACTGGCTGGAAAGTTTAATTTTAATGTACTAATTGCCGTGCTTGTCTACTTTTCCAGAATACGAAGAAATTAAGTCCACCAATGAAGAAACGTGAGACCCCACTGCTCGTTCAGGTCTACGCCGGTTGCATCACTGAACTAGATCCAAATCTTATGAATGCTCAACGGAATAATATTTTCGCTCTCTTAGCCCTAAATGTTGTCGAGTTTCTCGACCGTGAACCATTGAGTGCATTGGTTAGAAATGTGTTTGGCGTAGCTTCACCATCAGTTGTTATAATCACAACACCCAATGCTGACTACAATGTGTTTTTCAATTTGTTGCCGGGAACATTTCGTCATAAGAACCATAAATTCGAATGGTCGAGACAAGAATTCATGTCATGGTGTCACCACGTGTGTGAACAACATCCCTTATACTCATTCACCACTGAGGGAATTGGAGAAGGACCTGGGACTGAGGACAAGGGATGTGTGTTCCAAATGGCTATTTTTCGAAAGTCAGACCTCTCAGAAGATCATGAGGATGAGGAATGTATGGGTGCATCCGCTTATAATGAGAGCGAGATATTTGAAGGTAAATATTAGGGTAATGTGTCCTAATACGATCCACCAACTCCACCTATCTCATGAACATGTGAACCCCTAAGTACGCCCACAAATGGCGGTGGGGCGTATTACCTTAAATATTAATTAAGTTCTGTGCGTGGAATTACGTGCGTTAACTAATCCGAAATTCGGTTTCCGAATCTACCGTCACTACTAGTTCTGTTTAAAAATTAAAATGGTGTAATTAACATTTCCCGTACAAAGGGTTCTAACTCTTAACTTTTATATTTTATACCATTGACGTTCCGATGAATGAATTCGAATTGTACATCATGTTTTTTACCTTATAGGATTTGACCAGGACAAAGGATACAAACTTGTTCATCAAGCGGATTACCCATTTCATTATGACTCGTCACCAGTAGACAAAAAAATTGTCAAAGAATTCCAGTCATACACGGAAAATTACTTGCTGTCACCAATGAACATTGAACAGTACATTCAAGATGACATATTTGAAATTAAATTGGAACTGGATTTTGTTGCAACTCTACGCGGAATTCCAGCGGCTACAACGTCGGACGAAATCAGGTTAGGAGTACACGAACAAAATTATATTAAGTTTTTCTTTTCAAAACCAGAAATGCTCGAGATTCTCAAAACTAAGTAAAAATATAAATCCAGTTATTGGGTCTCTTTAGTTTAAGTACATACACACAGCTCCTACCTACCGCGTAGCTATCGCTTCGAGGTGCAATCACCGGCGCAAGTAAATGATTGTAATGATTTTTTTCTTCCTCCAGTTGAAAGGAAAACACAATCTTCTAATAATTTGATTGCGTTTGGCCTTGTGTCAATTAATGGTAGTATTTTCTTTAGTAATTTCTGCTATCTTCAATATAATGCGATGAAAAATATTCTCAGACGACGGTACTTTACTAAATTTTTCTAAACTCAATTATTGCAATATAAAGTAATATAATCGAACCTCTTCGTAACACTTGTCTGAAACCATATTATACGTTATGTAGAAAAATTGAGTCGCGCTGGGACAGATTTTGGCAGTTAGTTTTAATGAGTATTTTTAGATATCTCAAATATCGAACAAGGATAATTAATTACTGCAAATGAATTATTCTATGGGGAAAATATTTGTTTTGTACTACCACTGTGGATACTTTCCCTAGGCCAAATGGAATGATTTCAATGTATATGAATAATAATATAGCTTAATAGCGAAATGGACAATTTTTACAAATATAAATTCAATCGTATTTCTGTATTGTATTTCCAGGTGTGCTCTGCAGGGAGCAAATTACAGAATAGTGGATGTTGACGAGAGTACGGGCCGAGTGACTTACATTATACTACCTGTGCCTACAACTCGTGCGGAAGACAACTGTAGTTCATCTAAAGAATCTGAATCAGAGAGTGAATCTGAAGAAGTTCTTCATAGCACAAACGATTACACAAATGTGAATGTTGAGGATGAAGTGTGGTGAGCCAAAATGTGTTTCAACTTTTCGGATTTTGTTAGTTGTTACACAACGAATTATCTTTTCATACTGATTTAAATCTCACCATATTCACTTAAAGCAAATGCTTTAGGAAGGGAAGATGTTTCTATCGTTGGATCTGGATGGACCCTGATAGGGAGCGTTGATTCGCAAATAATATTTTACTTGTATTTCTAGATTTCTAGTGTAATATATTCTACAGTTTAGTTGTTTGTTCAATCGCTGAGTTATTACTGCACAATCAAGCACAAAGAGTTTTAATAAATCAAACTGGTAATTAGTTACGTGTAAAAATCGTTAATCGTAATTACTCAAAGATATATGCAATGCGTTGAAATAATTTATTCGTTCGATGCCAAAAAAAAATCGCCATTTGCATTTCCGTATTGATATTTAAATGTTACATTGTATTGACACAATAGATATGCAGTATTTACCAGTGAATTTCAAATATTTCTATTTAAAATTCACTAGTATTTACGAAATTAATATTACGTTAAACTTGAGTGATTAGCGATTAGACACCACCATAGGAAAACGTGCTTTCACTTGCAAATCCTTGTGAGCATTTACTGTTGGATACTTTTGAATAGAATCGTACAATTTAGCTTAATTACGTTCCTGTAATTATTGAGCACTTGGGCACATTAATTGATTTTCACATTATTTAATTAGTTCCGACCCATCAGTCCTAAAAGAATATTTAATAGTGTTGATTTTTCGGCATCCATTCTGTTTCTCCAAATGTCTGGAGTTTGGAAATCAATTCAAATCTTCCTATAGTTGAGAAACAACAAGTGAGAAATGTGGAGTTTATTCTAGAACATCTTCTTTCATCTTTGTTGTCAGTCTTCAACGATTTATTTCAGATTTAGGTTCATACAACTGAAAATGTCGACCGCGATCCGATTTCCGCTGCTATTTTTGACGTGGTGGTAACTGTTCCTGTGTTAATACTCTGTACTAGTGTTTGTACTTGATTGAGAATTTATGGTGTACCTAACGTACTCACATCTGTGTCATTTGACTTTCTTCGCTGTTCCAATTCTTGAATAGTCGATTCCAAAGTAAAGGACCCTTTCAGAAGAAAAAAAAGAAGCAAAGATTAGGACTTCTAAGCCAATATTTGTAGTGTCGGATTAAACTTTGTACAATTACTTTCTAAACTCCGGGGTTGGCAACAAGAGCAGAAAAATTTGGACTGTAGCGATCCTGTCAGCTCAGAGATGACAGCAGTAAATTCTGAAATAATGATTTCGGTCGGTTACACGAATACCAATTTAAAATTAAATTAAAATTGTTCCGAAATCATCAGGCAGTTGATGTTTCCAGGTGACGAATATGAAAGGACAAGGGACCGGGACCATAAAGAAATCCCACCCCCGTTTAATTTCGCTCAAAAGTTGTACAGGGGGCCTCTGGAGGTCACTGGGGTCACCACAGAATGGTAAAATTGTGTAGGGATGTTCGACTAATGTTCGATGTCTAACGACATCCTACTCGACCCGTGTTATAAGAACATCATAACTTGACCTTTGGTGACCTCCAGAGGTGAAACGGGTGGCCGCCCCACAAAACTGAGTTTCACTTTTCATCACCACCCTCTAGAGACCCCCTGTACAACTTTTGAGCGAAATCCCACGGGGGGGGGGGGGTTTCTTTATGGTCCGGGTCCCTAGTCCTTTATATCGTCAGCTCACTTGGTTATTTTCGTTCACTCTTAGAAATTCTTGAAAGATCCCAACAACCATACATGGATTCCTTATGAATTCTCTTGTCAGTGTTTTTAATCCAGACCTACAAAATTGTGTAATGAAGGAAGAAACGAAACTTTACTTTTGAACGTCGGATACTTCTGTTCCAAGGATCGGACGGTTGAGCGTTTGCAGACAAAAATTATAAAAATGAGAATTCCGTGACAGAAATTCAGAACGTCCAAAGCAACGCACCACCAAGGTACTGAGGTAGGATGTGTTGCCCATGTTATCACTTCAAAAATCCAACTTACTCCCATAACCACGAATAGTTTTCCAAATATGTTGACTCTGTGTTAAAATGTTGAATAAATTTTAAAGACATCCACACATTGAGTATTTACAAAAAATATTTTATGTAATTAGAACTTACGATTGTGCACTGCCATTCGTGCAATTCGTTGTTGCAATGCTAGCAACCTTTTTTATCTCGTACATAGCCCTGACAGTAAGAAGGAAGAAAATCAGATTAACTGAAAGAAGACCTGAGATTGGTCCATATAAGAAGACTAAAGATGCTTCATGTGGATCGAGGAAACAACGAGTTACTCCATACTGAGGAGTTATGGCGTTAATGCCGCCATCAGATCTGAAAAATAAAATTTCGAATAAAGGTAGGGATTTTTTAAACTTTTAATTCTCAAAGCTGGATCGCTCTAAACCAATAAAATTGAATTGCTCACTTGCTAAGAAAGTCTAGGGTAATCGCAATCCCCAAAATGACACATGGAATCCCAACCCCGAACAGGGCGTATCGCGAAAATCTTTTAAACTTTTTGGAAGTTTTGTTGGACCGTCTTAAATTTCTGAAAACAATTTAATTTCCTAATTAGTTTAAATTGTCAATCGAAGTGGTTCTTATTAGTAATTTGTTAACATGTTATTATCTCCGCTTGTACCTAAAAGTACACCACAAATCAAAGTTGAGGGCGGTCATCCAACAGAATGTTGACAGATATGAGAAGTGAAGAGCAACACCTACAACAGAAGAAGCAAATAGAAAATATTCTTATTCACTTATTGCACTATTCCTGAATTTAGTCCAAATTGTGGCAGCTATTTATTACTTCACCCGAGTATGACGTCATGACCGCCGCCATCGCGTAGTGTATTCAAAAATATCTCAGTGTATCAATTGATTACTTACCGATGCTCCAGCAATATAAAGACCCGATATCTTCAGGAAAATATAGCTGGACGATGTACATGGACGCAAGGAAAACGTACAAGAAGAATAGAGATGTGAAGAAACCTGGCAGAAATTGAATATATTTATAGAAACGCAGTTAATTTTTATTCAAAAGTCTTTTGAGGTCTTCGTAAATTTTTAAAGAAATTCTGCACAGAAATGTGCTGCTCATGGCTGGAAAAAAAGACTTCAAGTTTTGACATCATTCATAAATAAACCGTGGTGGCCAAAATCAAAATATTATCGAAAAACTAGTTGCTGATAGAAGCATCCTATAATGACTTTAAATGTCTTCAGAAAACATTGACAGATTTACTCAGAACTTACTCAAAAGTGTCCATCCGTGAATATTTTGGGTTTCCCAAAGAAGTCCGTACACGATAATGGTGATTAAAACAAAGAATGAGGAGACAACTGCAAGACTCCAGTATACTTCAGCGAGTTGCCGTCGTTCTGAAGTTTCCAACTATATCATACGTCGTGCGTTAAAAACAATATTCACTTAGACAAATTAAAAAAACATATAGTTCTTCCGATACCTCGACAGCAGGTGGACAAACGAATCCAACGCTTTCCTGGAACTCATCGTCCAGAAGTGTGTCATTCTCAGGGTAAACTCCTTCCAGACAGTATGACTGTGGTAGAAGTTGGGCCCATTTTCCTCTCGGAGCTTCCTGGACAACATTGCCATCTTTCAGAATTTGAAATCTGTGCATTAAAATTTTCACAAAAAGTTAAATTAGTTTTCAAATCCATTTCGCTCGTTATAAAATGGTCACAGCCTTGCCTATTCAGAACTGGTCGATAAAACCAAACTTCACAAAAAACGGAGTCAAAAAATCTAACTCCACTCTATATACTCGTTTCGGTGGTGGCATCTGTAGTATTGGTCGTGGGAGAAATTCCAATTAGTGAACATGAAAATGAAAATCATCTTATTCCCAGTCATATTTGTCCAAAAGAGAAAATTCAGGAGAAAGTGAAAGAGAACAAGAGAAACTTAAATCCAGAAAAATGGACCCCAATATTATTATAGTTTGTTCAAAATTTTGAGATACGTTCCGACTAATTACAATACAGAGATTTCTTGTCGAAATTAAATTTCCAATCAGTTTGCAGTTTTTCGCAGAGAAAACTCGTCCGAAATAACATTCACTCTATTTCACATGTTGTTTCTATGCACTGTTGGGTTCAACTTGATTGAATAATATGATCGACATACCGAATTTTCGGATTATCCGGATAATCCTTTTGATACATGAAGTAAGCCGCTCCGGCGCACCAGCCCAAGGACGGGTGTGAATAATCAAACTGGATCTGTCGTTTACTTTGTTCATCATTTGTGAGAACCTCGTCAGCATTATGATGTAACTTCGGTGCCCATTTCTTGCCATTTGAAGGAACACATGTCAATCGGTTATCCCCTACTTTCAAGTGCTCTCCATTTTTGCAACATTTTCTGATACATGTTGTGTCCGAATTATTACTACATTCTGCGTTGCATACGACAATTTCAAGTTTCTCTTTGTCCAGCCTTAACGATCAAAAAGTCGACAAATTGTTCATATTTGACATAATTAGAACATTTCTTAATATGTCCAGGGTGCCCCAATAAAAACACCAACGGCAGTCACTGACGCTCGAGTTGGAAAATTAAGGCATTTGTTTCTGGTAATTCTGATTTCAGGATATTTGGTTACAGATTTTCAAACCGCGAATGGCTTTTTGGGCACCCTGTGCAAAATTTGTTACTAGTGTTATCATTAATCGCTAAATTACCTATTTATGCAGTACTGCTTGGGGTCATAAGTCTGATTGTTGTATATGACAGAGCCAACCAAATCAAATCGACCTACAGTGTCCACACTTTCAACAATTGTTTCATTTCCCGACGCCAAAATAGGAATTGATAAAATATTCCTCCCATTCTTGCAAATTGGCAAACCAGGTGTTGTCTTCAATCTGTGGTAATTTCATTGAAATTAAAACTTTCGAAATTGACCATATTAAGGCATTCTTTACCACATATCCTAGGAATATCTAATTTGATCTGAAAATTATGGCTCTATGTTTAGTGTCTTAACTGTCAAATGAGTATTCACTAATACCGAAGCTTTTTAAAAATAAAGGTCCTTGAAATGATCTTAAAAGATTATACACAAATTGAGTAATTATCAGATCTGATATTATTCAACACTTTTTCAATCCCTAAAGAACAGTGACTGTCTTATCCGATAATAGGCCTAATAATTACGTTAATTCTCATTCTAAGTGTTCTTGCTTCCAGATTCTTATCAAATGCCGATATATTGATATCAAAATCGAAACGGCATATTCCGGCACAAATTATGATTACAAACTATCAAATCTGTTGTAATAAATCACCTCAGTTGTAAAGGTTGAGTCCGATCCAAATCCAATGAGTCTGAACTTAAGTTGTCATAAATCAATAAATGAGTAGGAAGTTCTAAATTTAAACCCAAGTCCGCTGCCACATTAGCATTCAATTCGCACTCGCCATTTGTATACCCCAATTGCTTTGAACAGCAAAAGCGCAAATGTCTCTCGAGTACTTTCACACCCACTTCTGTCACACTTTTACTTTGCACGGTCAAATTCAGGAAATTGAATTGAATCCAAAATAATATCAAGGCAACGCGAATCCCGCAGTTTCCTGGAGCCATTTCACATTAAGTGTGAATCTTAATAATTAATTAACGTATAGTTGTAATTCACATTCAATAAACGATTAACTACGTGTACAATGCTTAGACGATTGAAATCATTTACAAGAGAACTAATAAAATCTTCACGGGTAGATGAGCAAATTAACACTGTCTGTAAATTGTATTTAATTGTATCTTTTCATTGCGCTGTGCACGAGCTGAACTCTTTAACTGGTTTTATGTACGTAATTCGTTTTCAAAAGTTGAATCTGGACAAGTGGAAGATTTAATTTACTCAGAATTTCTCAGTTAGGAACATTTCTTACGACGTGCAGCCCACAAACTTGTTTTGAACCAAGCGTAGTACGTAGACGTCATACTGTCATACATCCTCAAAAAGGATTAATGAATTGCCAAAACAGCAAAAAAAGAAGTCACAATTTGCAATTAACGTACAGGGTGATTCATAACCATTAACCTGACCTCGCCCAACTCCTCAAGTCGGATATTTTCAGTCAATATAAAATACACAAGATAAAGTGTTGGATACTGGTTATGGACTACCCTGTACAGCGTTCTGAAAACTCTTGTGTCCACTTTTCACTTTGCCTACTTTTCGAAGGAAATTACTTGTTTATATTTTATGACGTTCAATCATTGTCATTGAATGTCTTCAATCACTTAGACGGGGCATTTGAATAAAGCAAAACTACAAATCGGTTCACATATAATATTGTCTTTTCTCGCGACAGGAATATTTTTAATATGAGATTGAGTGTCAACCAATGCACGTCCTAAGATATAACCCCTTTGCTACACTGCACGCACAAAGTTCTTCCGAGGGCACGATCGAACGAGTAAATGGTTGGTTGAGCAGAAGATGTGCAGATAATTTATTACCTAATATTTTTCGGCAGAATTGGGACTAACCAACTAGGAATGTTATGCCTGTGTTGCAGGTAACAAAAGTCAATTCGAGCAAAAATCAAGGGTTCTGTAGGTTTTGTGAATTACTCAGAAACTAATATGAACATTTTATGATTTTTCCATTTATTTACATACATATTTTCGTTGTTTCTCTTTGGAATTGTGTTCATTGGTTCTCTTACATTCCGAACAGGTTGAACGTTACTAAATGTCGAAAAATTCCAACCCAGACTTCCCTTATGTCCTAACTCTTCGTAGCACAGTTTTGAAATTATTCTTTAGCCATATATTTGTAATTTACTTAACCTTTTATTTGAAAAGCAGAGCTTTTATATGGAGTGCATTTTTGGAACGCGCAGCTGAAGCCAAACATTTTGAACGCAATAAACCGTGCATAATAATTGAATTTGTGTTTGTGTGACATTGTCAAAATATTTACGTTGCCTGCGACATGTATGTTGTACCTAAATATTTTGCACTCTCAGATTACAGAGTCAGATTTACGGTTTGGTGGAAGAGTTGCTTGCCTCTGACATTACCAAGACGTAATAGTTTAAATAACATCTGTACAATTTGGGATACACCCTACACCTGTACGACCTAGGACACTTGCAAATTATGTAAATGTGTCATACATTACTCAATTGCACAGTAGAAAATAAAATATTATCATGGACAAGTATAATCCAGGTGCGGGTGTCTTAATAATTTCCAGTTTCTATTGAATTATTCGGTAATTTCACCAAAAATTGAATTTCACCAAATTGCAAAAGGGGGGACAAATTCCTGAATACATCTAGTATTGCCCAAATATGGATTTCTAAACTACACGGACACGGAATCCGGGTCAAATTTTAATTAATAGATGTATGCAATATTTTAGCGTGTAATGCATACTGAATATTTTATTATAGTGGATTTCTGCTTATGTTTCCCTCAATGCAGTTGAGGTTTAGACGCGAACTGCGAAGGGTGTTTGTGACTAGATGAAGATGGTATTCAGAATAATAATTGGAAAAATTACAAATAATTCCTATTCCATAAGAACATACTAAAATCCAACCTACACTATGGTGACAGCTATCACTATCTTGTCTTGGAAATAATTTCGATGGAAAATGTAGAAAATAGATTTTTGGAATTGCGGTCAATGATCACTTTGATTCAAAAAGGCAGAACTGAATTCCAATTTTGACAAGTAGTTGAAGTGAATCGTAACTAAAAACTTATAAACATTTATGTGATATAAAAGATTCTTATTATATGGATGACTCCAAAGGTGATAGAGCATTCCGTACCGTATTCGGGTTCATTGACAAATTACTTTTATCCCTATGGAAGCATGACCTGTCCAAACGTACACCATAAATATTTATTTATTCTGAACGAATTAAATGTATTCACGTATGCATATTAAAAATGTAGAGAAAGATGAACCATTTCACAGATTTTCTACAAAAGTGTACTGTTTCCATTCATTCTTAACAGCTACACACAAGTAGCTAATTATATTTGCTCAATTTTGCTTAATATTTTTTATCTTGGCCTTTAAAAAAACCCGCACACTAAATACAATACTTTGAGGCTGTAATGGCGGACGACGCTAATTTCGAGGACCCTGAGGAAGCGGAAGAGCGTGTACATTTTGACTTAAACGATGAACACGATCACGAACATGAGGACCATGAGGAAGAAGGTGAAGAGGGCGATGGAGCAGACTCCTTTGTTCCGACCGCTGTGAAAGAACCTTGGATGGATGAGGTTTGATTATTCACTAAATTATCATGCCAATTCGAATATGCATCCACATATGTATAGTTTACACATTGGTCATGTTCATATATAGGACCGCCGACAAAGTGCATGGCAAGGTGAGGATGACTGGTACGAAGATTCAGAGGTCGACAGCGAAGAGGGGAGTTTCGAATCAGAGGAAGAAGAGGAAGAAGATGAGGATGAAGACGAAGAAGGTATATTTATTCTGGAATAGAATTTCTAAAATTTAATTTGAATCAATTAATTAATTAAAGTTGTCAATCCCTAGAGGAAGAAGACGAAGACGAAGAGGAGGAGGAGGAAGAAGAGGAAGAGGAGGAGGAGGAACAAGAACCAGAGGAAGACGAAGAAATCGTGATGATGAGATGGGATTTGGTCAATCAATATCTTCTCAAGAAAGGTCTCCTCAAATATTTAAAAAAGAAGAATGCTTACTTCCAAGACCGAATCTATCGAACTTCTGTCCGAAAAGGAATGATCATCGAAGCTGATATAAAGGAGGATACTAAAAAGGGAAAGAAAAAACATAAGAAGAAGAATAAAGACCGTGAGCGAACAAAGAACGAAACCGAGGCCGAAAACACAGAGAAAGATGCAACAGAAGATAAAGCTACCGAAGCTTTGGAAGGTGTTGATAAAGCTCTCAAACGAAAAAAGTCCGCCTTGGAACGTGTTGCCGTTCCCCACGAAAAACTTAAGGGGAAACAACTGCAGAAAACTTTTGGTGAAACGTTCAGCAATGAAGTCAAGTATCAGAAGATTGTACGGAAAGTTATTCGCATCCTTGAGGATAGAAAATCTTATGAGGAACAACATGTGGTCAACTTGGAGAAACATGCCGTAAGATATTTCTCGGAAAAAGTTGACGATTGAAATAGTACAAAAGTTTACAGTGCAATTAATCTGCCAACATTTTTGTTTGCAGCTGCGTCGAGAAGAATGGCGAGAAGCTCACCGAAAACAACTCTTGTCAATATTGGCCAAAATCAAAAATGCAAGTGAGGAAGCAATTGACTCAAATACTGGGAAGCGAATGCCCCGCGCAGACACTGAACAGTATTGCACGGAAATCATTGCAATTCACAAAAAACTTTGTTCCACAATGGTCAAAATGTACAAATGTCGTCGGGGGCTGGAGTTATCGACCAAAAGGTTGGACGAATCTGAAATTCAAGGTGAAGGTCTACAAATGTTAGAATATGAACAACTTCGTGCAGAAAATCAAACATTGAAGGATAAATTGAGTGATCGTGTGAAGGATGTGGACAATATTAAAGATAAAATCACTCACGGAATCCAGATTTTGGCACATTTCCGGGCCAAAATGTACAACATGAATGTAAGGAGTCACCTTGACCTTATAAAATTCAGAATTCGAGTACAAACTTTTCCCTGGAAGCATTAGGATTGTGAACTATTTGTTCTTCCGATGACCGCAATATTCAATTTTCTAAAACTCGATTAAGGTCGACATAACATAATTGCTCCATTTTTACCTGCTAAAGAATGATCAAAATAGTAATTCCAATTTCATGCAACGTTACAAAGTAGCACAATCCTTCCCATGGTGGTGCCTCATCACTCCAACTCTATATACGTTAGGGCGTTTCTCTAAATTCTGTCGACATGCTCTAGAATGTAAAACAATCAATGAACATATCTACTCATTTGCAAATAAATTTCGTAACAATTAAGCGCGATAATTTAAATGTAAATTCTTTCTTCGCGGGTGGCCGTCTAGCACAGGTTTTATTTATTTGTCATAACGAAAGTGCGTTATGACTAGGTTTTCTTGTACTTATTTCAGCAACTGATCAACGAAGGTAAAGCTGAGCTAGCCGGCATCAATGTTAACGTCTACGCTTCTCGTGAGAAAGTTGAATCAATCGTCAAACGTTATGAACGGGTCAAACGTGAAGAGCAGCAATTAATGGTGGAATCAGGACTCCTGGATAACGCTGTGCTCCTGCGAGATTACGAGAAAACACATTTTGAGGTCATGGCCTTGAAGGAAGACAAGCGAAAGTTGGTGAAGGAAATTGAGAGAGGGGCCAGGGAAATTACTGACATTCGAGACCGAATTCGTGAGATACAAGACGAATACCCTCTTATCATGGCCAGTCGTGAAGAATTAGCCAAAATCAAAAAGACTCAGAAGAGACGAAAAACTCTGTTTGCTCCCACATTGGGACAAGAGGCTTTGGAATCCGCCACTGAGAGTCTTAATCTTTTGATAGTCCAAAATGCAGCCAATATTCCCCAATAAAGAAACTGTTAATTTCTCCATAATAATGCAATAAATTAATAATCGAATTAATTGACATTCGATTTTGTAAGACATGATAGAATGTCGGAGAAATTTTCTTCAAATAGTCATGGGAAAGTCACCCTAGTAGTAGGGATATAGCGATTTCTAAGTTTCAGAATTGAAATATCAAAAAATATTCCAATTTTGAACCAGACACCTGGTGCCTTGGATTTCGAACTTTAAAATAAGTGTTACATCGAATCACCCAATTCGCCCATTTGTTTATATCGATACTTAGTTCAGTAAGGAATCTTTGAATTGTTAACATTTTAATACGATGAAATCATTTGTGTCTTATTTTGTAATGCTTTGATATTATTATTAGTTCGTAGTGAAATGAATATTATCCCTTGCCCTTCTGAAATTATTTTTCAAGAAATCGTAATTTTCTGTAATGAAACGTACTAAAAATATGCGTCATCAATCGAATATTTTGAAATAACCAAAATATTGGAAACCTTCATTACAACATTCGTTGGTCAGATTAACGGTTTCAACACAAATCGGATTCTTCAAATTTCCAAAATTACGAAATTACTTTCGTAGTTTTGGACTCCTGTGAGAATGTAAGGAAAGAATGGCCTGACCATTTTTCGTCCACTACTTTTTTGGGACTGCGAGCAGAACTAACGTGCGAATAAAGCGTTGAACGTCAAAAATCTCCTACTAATTAGAAGTTCACAAATATTTAATAAAAATGGATTGGTTCCGAGATAATGATCGTCGACAGTGTTTTAGATTTGACAAGTGCAAGAGAAGCCTCCCTTGCGGTCATTACTGTGAGGATACAATCGTGAACTACTGTTCTGGTCAATCCGGATGCAGTCCTTGCCGTAAATCCAAATACTATGTTTTACCTTGCGGACATTCGGTAAGCTGTATTCTTACAAAGAAGAAAGAACATTATTCAGATGTAAGCCTCAGAATTCAGTCAATCAATTTTCCAATGGCAAATTGTAGATGCAGCCAAGTGCTACTTCGCTTATCTCCAGACAGGGAGAGAGGTGGCATTTAGATGCGAATAGTGTTCTTTGTGTTAGGAACTTCGAAATTATGTTCAATGTTAAGAGATGGAAACCTTAATTCTGGAGTTACTGAAACGCGAATTATTTTGTTTATAATTTATTGAGACATTTTCATTGATATACAAACTATCCGTCACTAACCGAGTTCTTAGCCATCATATCCATCAAGCACATTGGGTATAGTTTGGTCAGTTTGATATTTCTGACAAATCCTGATCCATAATCATCTTTTTCTCAGAAAATAATAAAATCTCGAACAGTAGGGATACGGCCATATATCTACAGCTGAAGCTAGTTGGATTTGTCTACCTTTTGTTATTTTGTGAGAAACCTAATTAGAGATTCTTCTGAACATTTTTAATCATGGAAAGAAAAGGGGAAGGGTAATAATTGATAATCTCTTATTTTACGAAAAATACCTGTCCGAATAGACAAACAAAATATGAGTCAGTTCGGCCAACTCAAAGGTAAGGTTACGTGAAAGCTATCCCTTATTCTTAAAAAATAAATACTTGTTTCCGTTCTTATTTTCAGGTCGTTATCTATTGTGGGGTGAAGAGCCCAATGAACACTAATTGTTCAAAGTGTACGGAGACTTCCGATCTGCTCAAAAAATTTGAAGCGCTTACGTTGGTCGAGTCCGATCGTAACAAAGGATCCTGTCCTGAGTGAATCGAGTCTATGTCATCTCTGGGTGTTCGTGGTGTAGAAACAAAACTCTGGAAAGTCAACCCGAACAACTATTCTAGAAATGAATTTGTACTTATTTTATATTTAACTTAATTCTTCTCTGTCGAAAACTAGTGACAATTAATTCACAGTTTCCTCTTTTTTCTTTTACAATAACAATGAATTTAACCCTAGAATTGACCAAGATGTGACAATTATAAGTAAAACCAACATAACCTGACAACGCTTTCCGATTTAGGGGAATAGGTGTCAATTTCTCAAGTACGCTAGAATAATTTCCAATTATAAAAAAAGTGATTTGGTTGTAAATTATAATTTGTCCGAAATGTCAAATGTGTGTCAATAAATTACTATAGTATTTTGTTACTCTGACTGTATTTTTGTTAAATCTGGAACCAGTTTTGTTTCGAGTTATCCAAAATTTATTTGGTACTCGATTGTTAGTTTTTGCGTCGTGAATATCAGTTTTTATATAAAAACGATATAACGCTAGAAACTTCTGGAATGATTATTTTCACCTCCAAATCTTCCTTTCAACGAAAGGTATTTCATTCTAAGCCCCCTAGTTGTACGTTTTATAACGATTCCACTCTATATGATTGAGTTCGATGAAACCAAGTGAGAAAATTTCCGAAATCGAGATGCTCTTTTGGACAAGGCTAGAAAATGTGAACATAAAATATTGATGAAAGTATGTCTTGCTTTGCTCCGGGTTTCACTTCTTATTGGGTATTGTTCGATGATTATTTTAAAGTTTTCCTCCACTTCCGTACTGCTACGGGTATCTTCGCTAGACCAAACGAAAAGGTTGTCAATTCCATAGATGAAGGACATATGGATATCATATGTCCTTCAGGGTTGTTAAATGATCGAGCATTTGATATTTGAGAATATTCTTGAAAATATTCCCGAGAATATTCTCGAGTATATTCTCGAGGGCTTGATTTTTACAGTGCTTGGTTCAGCGAAACCCATGCAATTGATCAAATTCAAAACTGATTTCACTTCATTCTCTCACCAATTATTTATTTCACTTTCTTCACGTTCCTCTTGGACCGAATGTTAGTGGCTAATCTTTATTAACTTTCTACTTTATAAACGGCGCATAAAGCATAAACTAATGTGCTCCGAGAATATTCTCGATAATATTCCCGAGAATATTCTCTTACGACCCTAGTCTTAAAGCGATTACGGATCAGCGTCTTTTTCATTTAAGATTGCAGTAAACAGTACGTTGATAAATAAATTCATTTTTGATAATTTATTAGAAAATAACGTAAAGTTTGATTGTGATCTCTACTGGTACCTCTATTTCATGCAAAACAAAGTGTAATATTTGTGTCCGAATAAATAACAATAATATGAATTAATGCAGCCGATGTTATTGGCCGTCTCGTTGGATTTGTTGCTGTGGTGTGGTTGACATTTCTATCCTGTCCACTCCAGTCATATTCGTATCTGTGAAAGACAATTCAGTGCCAGTTGATTTTGATGAAGAAGTGGTTCCCTCCGATCTCCGCGTTAAAACGGAAACCAGTGCTTTCAAAATAAAATGGGAGAATTTGATGTTTCAGCAATTGAAAATAAAACATTATAATTCAGACAAAAATTTAACATTATCCTTCCAAAAAATCCTTACTTCTGAATTTAGGATATTTTTGTTCCAATGATCTGAGCGTTTCCTTCTTGCAGACAAAAATAATGAAGATGAAGATGGCTTGTAGAATGTTAATCATGTCAAAGATGACAAAATACCATTCCACTTTTCCCTCTTCGCTCATGGCCCAAGAAATCACTTCTGAGATCCAAGACACGCCCATGACTATGAATAATTTTGCAAACAACCTCGCACTGAAAAATCACACGTAAAGGTATTGGTCAAAAATGCTTACTTTTTGAAATTTTTTAGTATAGATACTTCTAAAAGTTGTTTCTCCTAGAAAATGTCATTTCCTTGTATTATGAAAATATCAATTTAACAAAATAAAATAAAAATGCACCTTAAGATCGCAAATATGAATATTTAATTTGAAAAGAACTTTCTTGGAATTTATTATTAGGGCACTTACGATTGGTTTTGCTTGTTGACTTTGGAGCTGCTGGCCGACGCAAATTTTGTGCTTTTTTGTATTTTGTACATGGAATAAATGGTGACAAGAAAGAAAATGATGTTGAGAGAAATTAGGATCCCGATAGGTCCATAGACGTAGACAAGCATTGGTTTGTGCTGTTCCATATAACACCGTGTTTGCCCATACAGCGGAATAATAACATCGCTCTTAATGTCATCTCTGTAATTGTAATTCAAATGCAAACAAATCTCATTCTAATTTTGCAAACAACAACAACAGCAATTAATACATTGCACATTCTAGCTGAAGAAACTATTCATTTCAAGGAATGTTGTTCGGAATTTAAAGATGAATGTTGAATTTTAATTGAACACCAGGAGAATCGCGACTGTTAAAATTGTATCAAATGGTCAGTCCGTTGTAACAATGTAAGGATTGCCTGAACTGATTCGCTGTGTTCCATGTTCACTACCTAAATGTCTTGGCATGCCTTAAGACGCTGGTTCAAATAATTTGTTTCACAACGGAGTTATTGTCTACTACTAGGGATACCCTTCGATAGACCTAAGAGAGATGCCTCTCATCTTACGACAAATAAACCGATGCCTGACTTTTGAACATATTCTCCATATCCTATTCTGAGTTTACTGCCAAGCGCTAAAACTTAAAAAATATTTACAGCAACCACGACAGATATTAAAAAAAAAATTGGCACGGGAATTCGAAATTTCTGAAACTCGATGTGTTATTTGAACAATTTGATTATAGTGTAATTATAATTTAGTTTAACAGCCGAAAAAAACACAAACCAGAGTGCTAGCGAACTAACGTGTCACCAATTACATGCTTCCGTCTTGGGAATTCTAAAAATTCGAAACCTTAACATTTCTATACTGTGTTGTGTGCAAAAAAAACTAGTACCGAGCAAATAAATATCTTCCGTTTATTTTCTAAAAATAAAATGTTCGATCCTAACTGAAATGAAATTTTGACTTTTATTTCAATTGTACTATGTCTAAATAGTTGGCATTTGACAGGGCATTTGCTTTATAACTTTGTACTGGGGGATTGTAGTCTAGATTTGAATTGTGCGATAGATATCAAACATTCTTTGTCAGATGATGGCTGATCGCCTATTTCTACGAGGGAGAAAGCCCCCAACCCTTCTATGCGGATTCCGAATTCAGTTCTGACTTTATAAGAATATTCCAATTGAGGGAAGTGAGGAATGAACATTTCTTCACCCAATTAATGAATTGGAGCTACGTACGTGTGCCGCATAATTGGTTCCGACAGTTTTAACTAACTTCAATAATGTTAAAAGCAGGGACTGAAATCATGTGTGCCTGGCGGATCGAACTCCTAACATAGTAGACCGTTAGAACAACTCCTACCTTACAGTCAACAAACAGTCCGTGATTTTCCCACGTCCAACAACAAACAAACTAATTCAATTATTACAAGAAGTGCCATTATATGAATTAAATCGAGAGGTTACAAACTTGCCTGTACGTAAAATCTAGGCCCAAAGCCACGGATACAACTGTGATGGGAGTACCAAGGGCAAATAGCAAATACACGATAAATCGTTTCAAACCCTTGGATTTTCCAGCAGTAGGTTTTAGAGCCCTGAAAAATACAAAGAGAACAAATGAGGTTGAAGACAATTATCGTGTCGACAATTTAGTCTACTAATTGCACGATTATTCTCTCAAATACAGGATATTGAAGTGCTTAGTCACATCTATATTCTGAAAATATTATATTCGTTCATCCTTACAAAAATTAATCTAAAATATGTAAAGTTTACGAATTTGCAAGTCAATAGTGGCAAGTACAGTCAATTGTCTGACTCTCACAAGGGATACTATTCGAATGACAACCAAAGTGGGGCTAAAATCTTCACGGTTATCGCTTTAAGGATTCTGACGACGAATAAATTCGATTTTAACCAAAGAGAATAATTCAGTTAATTCTAGTGCTTGTTAAGTTTTCATATCTTTTCTTAGGCTGCTAGTGTTTTTCTTAAGAAAAGTTAGAAAATCCAGGTCTATATGTGAAAATTAAATCCATAAAAATTTTACATGGAAAGTATCTTCCTTGTGAGTCAATTCGGGTTTTCCTAAGGGATGACTAACGAAAAATTCGCAAGTAGTTTTATTATTCGCACACTATTTGTGAACAGCCAAATGTTTTTTCAACATGCACACGACATAAGGAAGCACGCTAAAAGTTTTAGCACAATGGGTGCGGGAATTAATCATGAATGACAGGTGTGCTAAAAATAACACATTCTCTATTGTAGTTTTTGTACTCACCTGAATGTCCACCAAAGATCGAAATTGATGACAGTGAGCCAACAAAATGATGAGAGGAAGAAAAAATGAATTGAGACTCCTACAAGGGTGAAATTGATAAGTCGTGTAAATTAATAGCCAATTCACGACTCAATAATTACGTTTAACCTTCACATATCAAGTAGACAGGATTTGATTAAACTCACCGATAACGAAACACCATGTTCCGCCACCTCCATTTTGATCTAACAGTGTGAAATTCAGATCCTTAGAAAAGTGCATGAGGCACAAAGAAACATACATGAAGAAAAGAGATATAATGTAGCCTGTAAATATTCAAGAAATATTTGTTAAATTAATTAACTACTGAAAATAATAAGACATTAATTTTGTGCACGAACATAGAAGACTCCAACCGTGGACATTTTGTTTCTCCCATAACAGAACGTACACGATTATGGTTAACAGTAGAAAGACACAGGCAATAATCATCGCAATTCGGTATAGATTTGATATTATGGCCTAGAAAGATATAACCAAATACCAAATTATTAAAAATTTAAGACAGATTTTTATAAATTAATTTCACACATGGATTTCGGTTCCATTCAAATCCCAAATTTTAAATTTCGAAACCGATTTAAAATTATCAGATGAGATAATTAATGCTTTGTCTATATTTTCAGCTGGAGCTGTTATATGAGCTAATTAATATAAATTGGACTGGGGGCTTTCTCCCTCGGTAAAAATAGACGATAAGTCATCATTTTATAAAAGAATGTGTGATATATAATTCTATCATATCACAACAACCATGCGTTGAAATTGTGTTGTACCGGACCGATATAACATGCAAGGGCAACATGAGTATAATTACGCGAGATTGCAGTATTGGATTTCACTATTGACTGTAATGGCATGCATTTTAGCAACCATTAATAGCAATTCTTCTGGCCGCTTATTAAAGAGCAATTATGGTGTCCCTGTCCTAGACTACCAGAGCAGCTGTTTTCCTTGTTACGATTTTGCTATGTTTGAACAGTAATACCTAATCAGATCGGAACATCCCTACTTTGTCCCGTCAGACAGAATATTGATTTTGGCGACTGACCTGCCCCGTAGGTTTTGCACGGCAGGCCAGTACGATTGTATCGCTTGGGTCACCCGTGTAGAATCCAGGGTGGTCCACATCAAAATATCCGGGGAAATTCTGAGCTCCGTCAATGCAATGTTGACTCTGAGGAATTGAAACCCAAGTCATCGCCCTGAGTTTCTGAACAATTGTACCATCCGCTAAGACTCGAAACCTTAAGATTATATTTGAAATTTAAAACAGAAAATATTTAATGAAATTAAGAAACTAGAAATTTTGATAACAAATCTTGCGACCTACAATATCGTGGTCTCGTTCTTGTACTTGGAGGTCAGCGAAAGAATGATGGCCTTAGATGGATCACACCACCCATTTCTAGGGTGGTCCGATGTGAAATGAGGAAGAATATTATTTTTCGATTCATCGACTGGACTGTAAGGGTCATTGTAGAGGATTGGGTGCCATTGTTTGACCCCAGAAGGGAGACACCTAAGTCTACCACCAGACCCCACCCCAGAAAGGTCCCAAACCTCACCGAATTCACAACAACGTTTTATACAAGGATTCTTAGGGTTTACTATATTATTTCCACAGGTGTTGTTGCATACCACGACTGTGAAAGTATTTTCTTCGTTAGAGAAGCTAGAAATTTTTGAAAAAATTTTTTTTTTAATTTTTGCGTTGAAATTGTGGGTTCAATTTTGTAAGGAGTGAAATATCATACCTGTCGATACAATACTCATTTGGTGCGTAGTAATCTTTTTCAATTTTTAAGTACCCTTCTAATGTAAAATTGACTTGATTTCTACTCAAATTGTTTAGTGAGACTTTCAGGCTAAATTCTCCATTTGAACACTCAGGGGGTTGTGGTAAATTTTTGAGACTGTTTTAGAAAATGAGAAAAGCGATGTATGTTTGTCAACCATGATTTACAACCAACTTTTCATTAAAATTCAAATGCGGCCAAAAGTTTAGGATCAATAATTAAAAGTGTGCTGGTCACGAATATAAGTCTCGCCGGCTGGCAGGCATTTATAAGACTGCGTAGAATAATTTCCAGGTAATGGTTATAATGATACAAAAATGTTGGCACTGAACTCGATTCATACGTGAAAAGTTGTTTGCAATTGCCAATAATTATTTTTTCTTCGTGTCCAAACCTAAAATTTAGTTGACCAAATTCGGCTCCATACGCTGACATTGACAAATGTTTTGGCAATGTCAAAATGTCCTGAGACGCCAATTCTGATCCATTCTGTTTTTGTACCAGCCGGGCGTTGCAAGTTCCATTTTCAAGAATTGCGTCTGGCGGACAACACCGGAATAAATTAACACTTTCACCGTTCGTCCGGTCAAGAATTACAACTAAGACAATTGAATAAATACAAAATAGGAACAATACGGTCGCGGATGACTTTGGTAACGCTTGTCGCGATATGGCCATTTTAAATTCAAGCCACAATTTTTATTGTAATCACATCACATATTTTTAGTAATTCTTATTGATGTTTTCTCTTCTGTACACTTCATTATTTTAATACAATTATTTGATAGAATATCGAATTAACACAATCCGGATCATGTTATGATTGACAAGAGAGAATACTTTTTTGACAGGCAGAAGAAAAGTTGCGATGCGAGTTCGTGAACGCCAAAATCTCACTAACTTGTTTTCACTAGACCTAATAAATCTGATAATCATAGGTTTATTTTACATACTAGAATGCTAAGCAACTAGTGGACAACAATATAATACGCGAAGACAAGATTTATTCCACGTAAATCATTTTTTGCTAATAGTTCAGGCGTGGTGTGAATACATAATAGACATGCGAATGCCTCAATACAGATTTTTTCGCAGTGATTTTTCAGCTACGGAATGAGTGATCTGTCCTTCATTTCCTGCCTAAATTATATGTATGTAATTCACAGTAGGCTCTCATTTCATTAGAAATCCTCAGTCCTAGTACAACTCCTACATGTACACATTTGCGTATTTACGAGAGGCAATTAAACCCTTATTGTTTACTGTTCAATGAGCCGTGGAGGTGTACAGTGCGGCTCATAGCCAATTTAACCATCATCCCACCCTACACCTATAATTTGAGGTTTTAAGGAAGGGTATAAAATTTAACGTGGAATCCACACAGTAATTTATTGTGAAGGTCACCGACGGAAAAATAAGCCCATGAGAAGATCATGAAATCTCCTGTCCATTTATGGTTCGTACTACAAAAGATTTATACAGAATGTATATCTCGGTCTTTTGAAATAAGTTGTAGAATCTGAGTAAACAAGGCTTACCAGCACTCCTACGTATAAATACGATCAACTACTTTGAAATCATCTTGGATATTTCCTGTGTCGGCCTATGTAGGATGTGTCTCAGGAAAAATTAAGCAATACATCGGACTGCATCTTTAGTCTATAAAATTTTGACAAGAACTTCATGCTCACCAAACACTAGCGATATCTGGGAGAAAATGTACACCAACCGGCATGGACAACAAAATTATCGAAGCAAACCAAAAATAACTTTCTAAAAATTGTTAGAAATCTCACGAATTAAGCATTAGTTATCACTTTCAAATTTCAAATAGTACAATGAATTTATTTATTGACAGCATCCTCCTAAGAGATCATTACGCTGTCCAGATATAATACAAAATTATCAAATGTGTCATTACTGAGAAGAATGTATTAGAATGACTTTATGAATACTGTATGAATCTTTCCATGGTTAATATTATATGAGTGATAATTATGAATTAACAAATCGTAAATTATAGAACCTGGTCGTGATTTGCTAAAGAATTTGATACACTTGACCATCGTTCAAATCAATACTGACTTACATATACGAATTACATTCAAATACATGGAACTAATTTACTAAGATCGGTATGGGTTGGATGACAATGTACCGAACAATCTCTCAACGATTTTTAACATTTTAACATTACGTTTACATTAATCCTTATGCTCGAATCTGATGTGCAATATATGCCCGTCAAATGCATCCACTATTAAAAAATGTTCTGGGAAATAATAGGGCATTTTGGATTCGAATTTGAATGCGACCGTATTGTAATTCTGGATGTGATCCTGAATTTTATCAAGAAGTTGAACAGTTTTTAAAATCATTGAATTTTGGGAAAATAGATGAACGATTTATTCTTAGAGACACTCTCAGTCAACGTGGATGTGAACAATAGGATTTCATTTTTATGGTTGTTGTGAGTTTTACAAGTAACTTTGGCATTATAATAATGAAGATTAACCCAAGACGCACAGACTATCCGATTAGGAAATGAATACTTGTTCAAGAAAGTGTACGGAGATACATCCACCGTATGAGCGTCCCGGACCTTATACCTTCTATCAAGATGGCCGGATTGACCTGATTATTGCTATTGCGTATTCAGAATTCTCATAAAATACTAACTAGTAACACAATTCCGAAATTTTGAACTGCAACATTCCTGGGTTCGTACGCATTAATGCATCTCCTTAATTTCACACTTTTGTAGAGGTGTTCCGGTCTTGTTCGGATACAATTATACGTTCATTAATTTATTTTGAATCATTCTGGAAATATAAAAAATAGGTGTTGGGGAGCGAAAAGGGAAATATTCAGAATTTTTCATTTCTACTTTCCAACGTCAAGGCTTCATTGTATTTCGTAATTTTGTCTGAAACATTTTCAGAATACACTGCGTATTTGGAGACAAGCGCATGGACGTACGTGAAACGTGAATATACATTTTGTAATCCACATTAGTGTTTTTGTTAAGGATTTTAGATGATAACGATCTATGTTAAAACCGTCGAATCTATCTCGGTTCAACATATTTCGAAATACCATTTAATTCTTGGCAATAATTAGAACATGTTTTAGCCTTTATGTGAAAAATGAGAAAAGCATTGTAATGATTACAAAATCTGGATGGTAAGTCATTTGACTAACAAGATAATATGTTACCAAAATTTTCGAAAATTTTGACATTTACAAAAATTAGAATGAACTGTAAGACGTTTCTGATATTTTCTCTTTTTCGGAGTTAGTTCAGTGTTAGTTCCTCCTGGAGTAAAGAGCGAAAAGAGTGAGCTCCGAGTCGAGTGAATTAAGTGTACTACGAAAAAGGGAAATTGAAAGTATGTCGAACTCGGATGTGATAGACGGTAAGCAAATTCCCAATTAATCTGCTCTAAGGTTCTCTTGCGAAACTATTGGCCTAATAATTAGCTGTGGAAAGTTACCATTCAAAGTGATAAAGTCTCGATGTTTGGACAGAAAATGTATGTATGAAAATATTTTCAAATATTTGTTCCCTCTGAACCTTGCCATTTATGCTTAGGATCCAAACCCAGCATTTCCTAACAAAATGTGCAATTTACGTTAGGTTCAATAAGTGGAAATTCTCTAAGTTCCGAGCTCACAGGAGCAGCTTTTTTTGTCTGATCTTTACGATCCATGACAAACGGAAAACTCTTTTACCCCATAATTTTTTTTTGAATTGGGTTAGCTCGGACTTTTAACGTTTTAGTAGCAACTACCAATTCGAAGTTAGCTTAGTCTTACTTTTTAACGAAATTCAGAATAGTTTTTTTTTTGCTTACTTCGATCGCACATCAATTCTCAAATTGAGATTTTGTTTTGAGACTCGCCGTACACTTATCTTAAAATTAGCGTTTGTCTTAACGACTGAGAGGCTTGAACCCAGAACTGGTAATACCAAAGAACTTTTCATTGATTTTTTTGGTGATTACTAAACAGATGGAGATCGAAGGGAGGTCATATTTCTCGACACGTCTTCCGAAAGCGAAGGTAAGTTTGAATTTTTTCTATTTGTGATATATTAAAAATTGAAATTAAAAATTGGTGTATCAGAAATTCGTTGATCGATTATTTCATTGACTGTACGATATTTCAATTTTTATTTCACTATTGGAGCAGATGGCGAAGGAGAGTTCATATTTCACGATACGTCTTCAGAAAGTGAAGGTAAGTTGGAATTTTTTCTATATTTGATATATTAAAAATTGAAATTAAAAATTCCTTGATCGATTATTTCATTGACTCGAGTTAATTTGCACGATGTTTTAATTTTTATTTGACGATTGGAGCAGATGGGGAAGGAGAGATAATATTTTACGACACGTCTTCCGAAAGTGAAGGTCCAGAGGACGGGGAACGGCAGATCATATTTCATAATACATCATGCAAAAGTGAAGGTATGTGTGAACTTTTTTAATACTTTGGCAGAAATCTTTAACTGTTAGTAAATTTTTGTTGATCGATTATTTAATTTATTTGAGATAATTTGTATGATATTTAAATTTGTATGTGACTATTGGAGAAGATGGTGAGAGGGAGAGCACATTTCATAATCCATCAAGTGAAGGTAAGTTTGAAACAATATTTATGAAGCCAGGGACATTCACAAGCTCAGGTGGCGAGACGGATTTCATTGTATAGACAAGTCTCTTAAATTGCTTTGATTTTATCAATAATTTCTTTCTTTAAATTTGTAAATGGGGAAGAAATTGGTTCAGCGAGCACTAGCCGTCCAATCCCGACATTCGATGTCAAGGCGTACTCAAAATTTCGAAATTTCCTCAACACACTGGAGAAGGAAATGCGTCGTGTAGAAATTAAAGAGGGAAAAACTCCGCCCACGGTCTCTGATTATACGTCAGATGTCTTTGAGAAATTAATGTTCCAAACCTACGGTCCACTTGACAAAACCCATAGTAGCTATGATCAACTTCGTGTCGAATACTTCCTTGCCAAATCGGAACAAATCCAGACGTGGACAAAAGAAGAGGAAAATCCCGCCTACTTAGAACCACCAAGTAGACTCAAACAAATCTTGGATGAAATTGTCTCCACATATTCTCATGAACAAATCCTATCCTTCAATCTGAATCCTTACACAAATCATGCCAGGGCAGATTATTTCAATTTACACAGAGTGAAGGCCAGATTTGAAGACTTCAAGTTTGTTGGTATGGACAAAGCAGGACAAGACCTTAACTTTGCAACCTTTGACCCGTACTTCGAAATCCTTTTTTATGGATGGGCAACCGATAATACTGGGCGTTATGATATACCGCCGAAATCACGTGAAGCACTTGGGAAGGTGTTGTCACGTTTCCCGCTGGGTGTCGCACCCACCATTTTCTTCGGAGAACGAGGGATTGGACAGTTACCTTATGAAATGGATTATCGAAAATGGTCACCTGAGTTTACGGATGGATTCACATTTTGTGAAATTGTTGACGACATTGCTTGGTATCGAGAGAATCGAGACATGAGTGGAGTCAGTGGATTACTCCTATTCCCACCCTACTTGGAAGGCTCTGTCGCCACATTGGATGAAATTTCTCAAAGACTTTGGAAACGTATCAAACTTTTATTGACTCTCAGCGACGGATTTCTGAGAGTTGAATCCATTCCAGACCTCCATAGAAAAATCTTCGCTGAGGATTTCCCGTTGAATCCACAGGATTGGCTGTTGGCCGGAATGCCCGAACTCATTAGAGTTCTCAGCTCAAAGTGGCCAGATCCAGCAATCGAAATGCTCCCGTATATTTCCGGTGAACGTGTGGAGGGCCCCCAAGGAATGACGACGATATCAGAGATGTACTTGATCCGAGTCACCCAAGAGGATACCTTCCTCAAGAACAAGTACGAAGAAATTCAGGAACAAATCAAAACGAGTGCAAGGTTGACGAAGGAAAAACAGATGGCGGAGACTGAGTCTGAGGCTGAAGAAATTCCCAAGGAATGTGTTCAATGGAATTTCAGTTGTCCAACCATAAGCGATGAAATCCTCAAGGGGTCGTACTTAAGGTGCCTCGGAGGGGAAATTACTTCGCCGTTCCGCTTCTACGTCAATCTGGCCGAGTCTTGGAACCATCTCGAGGCCTTCATGAAGCACTTAAAGTAAGTCAACATTTATATACTTATAAATTGAACTCTCTTCTAGAAAATTGATATCCGCTGCTTCGCTATGGCGGGGGCTCAATTCTATCTTTTCAACTTTCTACATATATGTCGGCACTGCCTCTAGAGAAAAACTCTTCTAATCAAACTGGGGGTTGAGGACCTCTTCAATTAATTAAAAATATTTTCGTTTCAGGGAAGAATTTGAAGCTAGGCATAAACTTCCGTGGGTGAAGAAAAGCTGGACACCGAATTTGTTCTCATTAATCCCGGGACAACATGTTATGGCCTATTACCAGAAGGAATGGCATCGCGGGCAAATCGTAAGCTGCAATAGAGATCCCGAAGATCGTTTCTTGGTAAGATACATATAATAGACTAGAATAGAAACGAGCATTTCTTATTTAATTAAGCCATTTTCTGAATGATGACTAGGTAAAAATGATTGATTATGGAACCGAGACATATCTTTCGAAGAATGAGATCAAGTACATGCTCCAGGAATACTTGACTGGTTTCCCAGTACAAGCAATTGAGTGTCAACTCAAATTCAATCGGGATATTCCCAAAGATTTTAAATGGAACCGAGAGGCCATTGAGCACTTCACCGAGCTGTTGGTCAATAAAGTCCTCGGGGTCACATTTCATGAACGAATTCCTTTCTCACAGGAATCTAAGGTCAGTTTACAATTTAGTACCTCTCTATATCAACTATCAGCCGAGTCTGAAGTAGTATTTCCTACTAGGGGTACCATCCCTAGGCCAAATAGGAAAACAACTAATATTAATACGTTTTGCGGTGAATGTTATCTTCTAGCGTCTTATTTCTCCAAGTTTCTTTATGTCGAACAGACTTTCGTACATTTTGCGAACTAGTTTGATATAGAGAACTCACGGTAAAAGTCACTTGACAGTATTGAGCATTTATTAGGAATATATCATTTAACATATTTGAAAATAATTTGAACAGAGGAATCAATCCGTATGGTCATGGTCTGTGAGCGTTCATATAATGGAAGGTTCTGACGCATCCCTTTGCGACCCTACATTCAAATTCAAAGGCCCGACTGATTCTAATGAGAATAAAAAGCACTACGGAGAACTCATCACATCAATACGAGACTTTGACATTTCCAAACAATTTTTAAAATATTTTCCCCTCCATAATTCCCAAATCCCCGTGAAAACGAGAGATCAATGAATTTTTACAACACACAATTTGGAAGGGATTGACTTTGATGAATATTGGAAGTTGTTCCTGCTGCTGTGCCTTTAATGAATTCAGGCATTCAAAACAAAATATTTGTGTGTGTGTGATTAATTTAAAATTCTAACTAATAAAAATAACAAATCATAAGCAGTATTATTGTCCCTAATTATTTTTCCTGTAAGTTAAAAAATGAATTCCCACACATGGCTAACTATCTTACATTCCGGACGCACTGCGTTTTAAATTTGATTTTGAATAATCCGTGTCTGAGAAATGAGTTATTATTCTTATGTACTTTGGAAAATTTACATTTATGATTGTTATCTTACATTCTGGACACACGTTCAAAATGCATCGTAATGTTATTGTATTAATATTTTTGTCGAATTGGTTACTTGGGCGTATGGGGTTGCCCAGAAATACGATTTTATAGAGATGTACCGAATATTCTCTTAATTCTTAATATTCGGGTAATCTGGCTCTAAATTAATCAAGGGCTTTAATTTTGGATAGGTATAAATACCGTTTGAAATATTTAGCCAACCGAATATTGGGCAAAGATTCGGCTATTATTAGGCCTAATACCGAATATTCGGTCACCGGATCCAGAAAGCGGAATTTCAATGCACACAACTGCCTGAAATGAATTCCGCTGATTGACTTAGAGCAAATATTGGACAATTATTGGCTGCGAATATTCGGTTATTATTTGGCCTAATACGAAATATCCGGTACATCCGTATATTCACGTCCCACACTAATTCTACTACAAACTTCCCCAATAGTGATTGGACATATAAAACAACACATGCATGGACTTGACATTTCTGTGTAGGATGAAACTTCTTACAAATCGTGTATTTTGGAATGTCTGTGTTTGATGTTTGTGGTCTAGAGTTTCACCTTTATCGAATTATTATTCCTGTTTGAAAATTATATTGCCACTCCGACTGATTGATTGTCCAGACACGTAGTATTTGTGCAAACAGTATTTCTTGGACTTAAGTGATTAGGAGCCACAACCACAGTGCAAGGAAATATGCTTAGTATTACGTTGGTTTGTCATCTGACAACAATGAACAAAGGCTCCTGTTGAGTGAACTATAAATCTACCACTAAAAATATGAAACAGTACTGTTTAATGATATTTTTACTTAACAATTTTACAGCTTCAAACGCTTTGAATCTCCGTCTCAATTTAATAGACTTCAAGAAGTGCACATTTCATGTGATCCAATTCGGCCTAAACTCTTGGATTCCTTCAGCAATTCTGATGGCAAATCAAGGAGAGCATACATGGATAATTTCCGACTCACGTTCTTTGCCTCAAAATCATTCATATGCGATTTGGGGAAATCGTCCTAGTTGTCAAATAAACGTTTTGATCGAACCAAACCGGAACATGTCTCAAGTGAACCTGATTACATCAAGTTTTGAGATATTTTGGAAAAAGTCAACTTTTCTTTTCTTGACAAATGAATCACCGGTCGAGCTTCAATGGCAAATCGAATTCCATTTGCTAAGCAGTGAAATCCATATTTACAGCATCAATGTGAATAATTCTGATGAGACAGTTTCGATTTCAAATCGGTACGTATTTACTCCAGTGCAAAGACCGTCCTTAGTTGAGTACTTACAATCAGATGAGATTGGGCTAGCAACGCTTCGAAAAATACGGGCGTCTGTCAACCAAGATTTCTTGGGTAAAAGTATCACTGTACTACACCCTGCCACACAGGAGGTCAAGGAAGAACAAAAATGCTTGCAATTTCTGGCACACGAGTTGGTACACTGTGTCCACAATCGACATAGAGCTGTCCTGGAGATCCTGTCTGAGAAACTTAATTTTACGCCCCAGTACTACGTGAATGAGAGATTTGAAAAAATGACACCGTTGGAGTCCACGAAAGTTACAAACAGTGTGACAATAATTCATCTCCGTTTTAATGCAGGTTTATACCCTGAAATTTCCCTCTTGAGTGGGGTGTTCCTAGTGGACATTCTGGCCAGCAAAATGCTTTACTGTGAACATGCTCCCAAATTTGGATCGTTTTTCATTTGGTTGAAGCCATTCGATACGACCTTCTGGATTTCATTTCTATTTGCGTGTGTTGGAATTGGGTGTCTGTTAAGAAGAAGATGGTTCTGTGTGCTTTGTATCCTCGCCCGACAAACCATTTCTGAAATGAGAAAGTTTGGAATTGAAATTCTGTTCAGTTTCATAGTGATCATCGTAATCGCAGGTTATGAGGGTGTGATAACAAGTCACGTCATTCTTCCAACCAATCCAAGGATATTTGCAACAAATCGTGAACTGATTTCTGCGGGTTATAAGATTCAATTTAAGGTTTACGGTCAAGGAGATTCTGCTTCGTCGGAGGCCAGATTTGTGAAAGGTCTGAGACTCGGAAATTCAACTAGAGATATTTTGCAAATAGTATCATCTAATGAGAGCATGTTGGACGTGCTATCCCAATATAAAACTGCTGTCATGCTACAGAGACAATATTTGTTGTTTTATATATCGATCATGAAAGCTGAACATCCAAGTAAAAACGTCCACAATCTCTTTCTCTTAGAAGTAAAAAATTCCTATCCATTTTTCAATTTTGCGGCCTGCTTCTCATTCTGTGCTGTGTAATTTTCTTTTTTGAATTGTTATTGACCTTTTAATCGAACGTAGTTTAGGTCGGAACTGCTCGAAACGTACTTTTAAGTAAACTTTTAAGCTTTAGATGTCGTGTTCTCAAGATCATAACCTTTGCTACGGCAAATATATCTTCTATAGGTTTTTCAAATAAGGTTTCTGTCCAGAATAATGCTTTCACTGACATTGAAAGAGTATTGGAGGCTGCATTTTCTTGCTTTGCAGCCAGCAGGTATACTCGAATTTTTGTTTGCACTTTGTATACACTGAAGTGCACTTGAGATTTAATCCATCAGCCAAAGAGACTGACGAAGTTGAAGGTAATATTCAATATTTGTACGTAGTCGGTTTTGTCAAGATTGTATTCTAATTTAAATCTTGTTCAGTCATCTTTTTAATAAAGTTTAGTTTTTGTTAAAAATAATTTGTTTAACTACACACATTAAGAATGACATATTTTAAGTAAAAATTAAGATTTCTGTAGTGCAATATTTGTCAAACAGAGTAAACTTCCAGGCTTGCATTTGTCTCACTCGATCGCGCACTGCAGATATGAATGCCTTCTTTGTATTGACCAAAATTTTCATCGGGTGGCAAACAAACATAATCAGTTATTGCTTACTTGCAGCAAATAATCTGGGTGCACATACCACACGTAGTACAGTTCAGGTTTCTACATTCGATTCCTGTTTCAGTTATTTTCGAAATCATCGAACACAAGTATAACAGCGGAAATCCATCCTTTGGAAGAATCATCCTAATTGTCAACTTAACATTTTCGTCATAAGATAATTTTTGCGGTTTCATCGGTTGTACTTCATATTTAACTACACCTCCAGAAGTCGGAATGGTAATCCGAATCCGAACATAACAACCCTTGTGCATTTTTGGTTCAAGGAGAGAGGGATATTCTCAGGTGGAGTTCCGAAACATTTTCAGCATTATAGAGTTGATTTGCACGGAACTGTACATCAAAAGGTGAAAGCCCAGGCGCGTGTGTATGCTAAAACAAACGTAGGATAACTCCATTGAGATAATTTTATAGTTTTCGATTTCTGGTTTTGAATATTATGGACCCCGAATGCCGCGAAACAAATAGCGAAAATATGGTTTAATCAATAATTAAGTTCCATCTCGTTTTTATTTGCTATGGTATACACTTAGCATATATACACTGATAATAAAGATGTAGTACAACAGTTAGACATTTGGACGTCTTACGTATTTGAAAAAACACACAACAACAGCAGCAGCTAGATTTTGATGGATTATGAGAAAACCTGCCGTGACTGCGCCATAAATAGAAACCAATACTCTAACAAATCTTCTTAGGATCATTTCCAGACTAAACACACCAAAGCTCAAGAGATTCGATAGTCCAAAGAATTGAAATAGTGATAAGAATTTTCCAGTTCCGAAAGCGAATGGTTCTTGCTCTTCAGCTTCGATTATTTCTAATAATCTTGTCGGACGAATAGTTCGGACAAATAAAATCCCTTTGTCTATCATTGAACTAATTCCTGACTGTCGTAATAATTCCATTAGAACTAAGAACCGATGATTCAAGTAATCCTGGATGATCCAATCCTGTTTTGCAGACACTGCCTCTTCCATGACACCCCAGCATTGTACACCCGAATAACGAGTTTTGATGTGATACTGTAAATTTATAAGATAATATCTGTGCATCAACATAGCTGTCCTATTCTTTGCCAATATTTCCTTCTCGTCTTCATGGATTGAAATTGTTTGTACGATATCGTCTTTCGTCATTCTTAGTTTCAAGTTGTCTTTGAGATGTTGTACAAATCCTGCTTCTCTCAACTGAGAAAATCCTTGGCCATAGTAGTCTTTGAATTGGACCCTGTAGCCGGCCGAAATCAGTTCTAAATTTGTTTGAAACACGACTGGTTGAGGTGGCAGGGTCACGTGACTCGTGACTACGCTTTCGTACCCTGAAAGCAAAGTGATAGCTGCGAGACTGAGTAAAATTTCTAAACCAAATCTTCTCATATTTTGAACACCTTGTCGGAAGAGAATATGAAATACCGAAAACCATCGTTCTCTCAATAGGATTCCTATTGATGCAAAAGTAATGACGAGTAATGTCCAAAAAATCGGACCGAAAGGCTTGAGCCAGATGAATATCGTTTCGTATCTGATCGCTTGGTCACAATATGCCAAAGTTCCGGGCATAATATCAATTACATATATACCACTCAGGCTTGGGTATAACTCCAGCGGGTAACCAGCACCGTTGAAACGGAAGTTAATCAGAGTTATTGCATTGCTATATTTCGTTAATTCCCATTTTGGAAGGTATTTGAGATTTTCGCTGTGGTAGTAGTTGTGTGTAAAGTTAAGCTTGATTGACAGAATCTCCAAAATTGCTCTCAAACGGTAAACGAAACAATATTTCAAGTCGTCCGCCAAAAATTTCCGACATCTTATTTCTTCTTTTCTGACTTCATATTGAGCGCTTTGAAGGACTGCGACGTCCTTACCACGGTAATCGGAATTCGTCATTGTCCAAAGTTTTTTGATCTTCTCGAGTTTTATGACGCCAAACATCTCAAGGAAATATGGATTACCAATTGGAGAATATAAATAGCGATTTGTTATCCAGGATGTCTGCGAAAAGTTGTCAAACTTAAGGCTGCAAATGAAAATTAAGCTGCTTAACCATGAACCCTTAACTCTGCGATGAAATTCATTCGGAGATGCTGCAGTAGACAAGAAAATAAATACAGAATTTGTGTTTAAAATCCCAGGGATTGAAGTAATCAAATTGACTTCTGTCATGTTACGATTCGGTTCTATCAAAATGATTACTTGGCAAGATGGACGATTTTTCCAACGCCTAAACGATGGTTTGTTTAACAAATTCCACGAATCCGAAATTATCCACGTGTGATCCTCCTGATTTTCCGAAATAATTGCTGGAGGAACCCATTTAAGGAAGCCGAACTGAACCAAATGAAATGTACATCCCTTGAATGTATATAAATCCAGAAGGAGGTCAAGTGCGTTTACACCACGGTAGAAAATGGCATAACATAACGCGAAGTGATAATACTGTGACATTTTGGTGGCAATCTACTAAGAACTTGGGAAATTTTAACTAGTTATAATGCATGAATGACCATCCAAGTCCAAACTAAAATATTTTTTGTAAATAATGTAAATATATGGGAAAGCTGGGCTAAATGTTTTGACATATGTTGTGGAAATGAAAACAGAGAACCGGAAAGAGCCAGTTCTTCCATAATGTAAAGTCGATTGTAACCTTCCAAGTTCCAGGATGACCTGGCAGGTTGACAAGAATGTAAATAATCTTAACGTCCCAAAAGTAACACTTATTTGCTGATAGAAACGGTAATAATCCATTTTTCGTTGGATGATTTGAAGGTTGGAATGAGTTGCAAAGGACGCAAAAGTGAATTTGATTACCTGTCTAGTTATTTTCGAATGTCATATTGTGATCAGGCATTAACGTTAATTCGTATTAATGTTCGTCTAAATTTAATGGAGCCTTCTGACGTCATAAAAATAACAGGTTGTTGGTAGTGACACTTCGGTAC
>JAQFYE010000267.1:0-43625 GCA_034694305.1 Protaphorura glebata | reverse complement strand
CTCAATCTCAATCTCACCCGATGTCGTGTACAAGGTGACCAGAAAGACACTGGGGGTTATACTCTTGACGTATTATCTATCCCGAGATTTCCGATATCATATATTATTTGCCACGTGATGGCTTATCGTCCATTTCTACGAGAGAGAACGTCCCCAACCCTGTCATGCAGGTTCAGAATTCACCTCATTTTGACGAATGCATTTGTGCACTGTCACTGTTGTCACTGTTGATGACTTTTTAACCCGTCATTGTTGAGCGTACTCGTGGTGCCAGAATTTCCGACCCATTAGTGTACTTTACTGATTTATGATAGCGAAAGTGGGAAAATCCCCTGCGTATACAAGGTAAAATCATCACAGTATAGGAAAAGGTACAAGGTGATCAACTAGACTCTGAAACCGCTTAGAATTTTGCTACTTTTATTTTGGGTCAAAGTCAGAATTGACAGTCTATCAGTAAAAATTGTTTTTATTCTGCTCAAAAAGTTAGTCGGAAGTATTAGTAACTTTTGACACAACTTCACAGTGAAAGTGAAATCTGTCCCAAAACCCGGTCGCCAAGATCTGGGCTCGAGGTGTACATGGGTACAAGTTCTACAACTATTTTACTAGTGTTTATTTTATTCCTAGGTCACCAGAGCTCAAACTGTATATGCAATTCAGCGAAGAGCAGGAGCTCTTGCAGCAATTCAAGTAAACTCAAGACAACTTCATAAATGGCTTGCAGATAAAAATAAAGATGAGAAAAGTTACCTTCGGGCTATTGACACATTCACAAAATCCTGTGCGGGTTACTGTGTCGCAACTTTTATCTTAGGTGAGCGACCATGGGTTTTTGGTGTAATTTTTGTACAATTTTAGAGTGAATGTCTATTTTACCATTAATTTGTTTTTGAAAGGAATTGGTGATCGAAATCCTGACAATATTATGGTGACTGAAGACGGGCATATCTTCCACATTGATTTTGGTCATTTTTTGGGTCATTTTAAAAAAAAATTTGGAATAAATCGTGAAAGAGTTCCATTCGTCCTCACTGAAGATTTTCTTTATGTGATTGCAAAAGGATCTGAGAATCCAAGGAAAAGTTCACAGTTTCAAGACTTTCAAAAGTTGTGTGGTCGAGCTTATCTAATACTGAGGAGACACGCGAATCTCTTAATTTCACTCTTCACCCTCATGCTTCCGACTGGTATTTCAGAGCTTCAATCCATATCTGACATTGACTACCTCCGCGACACTTTGGCAGTGGATAGTAATGAAAAGGATGCACTCAATTTTTTCCAGACGAGGTACGTTAAATATTTAATATTATTTTGCTATTAATAAACATACCTGTCTTTCCCATCCTTACGAGTTTTTCTGTCTTCGTCTTGTTGGACATTTTGCATAAAAGTAGCGAAAACGAAATCGTAAGTGTTTATTTCGTGAACAAAACTTCTCACAATTTTCTACCTGCGTACCACGTTAATGGCTAGAAGGAATATATGGGGCAATGCGAGACGTGATTTTGTCTGTACAACTTCGGTTATTACTGCTGACCAACTTTTCACGGTTGACCTTCCGTGAAACCTTAACAAACCTAGTTCATGAATGAGGTGAACACCAATTTTTTAACCAAATCTCACTGCAGCAGAAGCAGGGAAACCCCATGAGAGAATTTCCACATCCGAGTTCTTTGACCATTTGGTTTTCGTACTTTTCCTGGAAGTCCAGTGTAGTTTTGTGAAACTAAAGCCTCTAATTGGATCTAATTGAAAGCACTGAGGCCTACTCGTGGAATTGATATTAAGGTTTCCTTTCATCTTGTTTTAACGTACGGTCATGTCATGGGTTTTTTTTTATTTTAGTAGAACGAAGAGTAGGCTTAGCCATACCTTGGAGCATTTCTAGTGAAGGTTCGAGAATTCCCTTGCATTAGAATTCTGTATGTACCCTGTTGCTTGTTGTATTATAAAGTAAAGTAAAGCAAAGTAGGCCGCTGTAGGTAGAAGGCTTTTCCAGATTTGTCCTCGGGTACCGGCACGACAGGGAAGAAGTAATTTGTTTGTCGTTTGTGGGCTTTTCAGAATTCGGTCACTAAAATAGCGAAAACCTAATTCCCTGATGCCCCCTCTCTGTGGCAAAGGATTTAATAAAGCTACGTGTGAAATGTGAATACATATTTTACCCTTTGGCACTTGATAGATGTTTAGTGCTTTTGCTCCTGACTTAATAATTCGTTTCCAAAGCTATAATTTTCATTTGAAGGTTTAAATTCAATTTTCATTTCCTGTTAACTTTTTTGTTGTTAACCAAGTCCAAACGAAGTCAGGATATCCCTAACCATATTCTGCTTACATGCAGAAAATATTCATAATACAAAATTTTAAGTGAAGGTTCTCAGGTTTCGTGGAATTTTTTTATCGGCTTTTAGAATTCGGAATAGCTCTGTGGGATTCAGTTTAATTCATACAATCTTAGGAGCTTACTGTTGGAAATGTAGACCAAAGTTGTAGAAGTTTCAGTGTGTGAATTATTGTTTACTTGTGCCTTAAATACTGCCAAGTGTGTCTGAAATGAGAGACAATCAGCATGCACAAACAGTGTTAAAATATGAACGGCGATCAGGAAGTATTAGTCGACTCTCACGAATCATTTTATTGACAAGGACGAACAAGACTTTCGGGGCGTTTTGAAATATTTCAAGTCCGAGTTTACAAACTTTGCTCATGAGGTCGATTCCTAGCTTAGCTGTGTGTGATTCAGACTAATCTTACTAAAATCCAAAGAAGTTCAGGGGATATATTTTTGCAAAAATGTCACCCAAATCTCACGGACAGAGAAACCCGTACGGTACGAGTACGAGTACGAGTTTCATTTCTAACAGATACTTAATTATCGGGCTGAGAAAATTGCTTAAAATGCGTCTTCATTCATCTTCATTCATCGGAAGAAAACTGGAATTAAATTATATATTTTATTTTAATGCTTAAATCCAAGATTGAGATGCGAAGCATGAATGACATGTATTCCTAGTCTTGACTCCCCCACTTCTTCTCAACTTCTTCCAATTGAAATGTGTTTACTTAGTACATTTTTGACATGTTGATGTTACAGATTTTGTGAGGCATACGGTGGTGGGTGGATTACGAAACTAGACTGGTTTTTTCACTCTTTGAATCACATCAAAGATGTGAACTGAACAACAAGAAGAATCGAGCTCGAGATGATAGAAGATTCACTCCAGTTTCGCCTTCAAAATATAAAATGACGGGCTTTGAGCTACAGACGAGACTCAACAACCTTCCAAGCCTACCATCTATCCTCTTCTGCATTTGATCACACTGAATTATGCATCCAAGTTGGTTTGGTGGGACGTAGGATTTACTTTTGATTTGGAACATTTTCAATCTTCCCGTCATGTCTCTTTATAATTTATTCATTCAGCAACAGTATACGAAGACCGAATGCCAGCGCTAAGCTTCCTATAAATCATTATCAAGTTAAATAAGCTGCAGTGCAGTAAAAGACATGTAGAGGTATGAGGGATTCCTTTTCTTATTGTAACATTCTTGTTTGTTCCGCGAAAACGTCCCACGCGCTCACCTCATTTTCTCTTTTCTTCGAGAGAATCTTTCCATACACAAGAATAACGCCATGGAACATTTTCATCTCCTAACTCGTGGTGGTGGTGGTGGTATTTTCAATCGGATCGTAATAGTCGAAGATAATTTGAAAGTAACTTAATAACGTTACCGTCTCAAGAACGCCACCTCACGCCTGGTGACGTACATCAAACGATTTTGGCTCTTATGGTTCTGCTCAGCTTTGAAAAAAAGACAGGATTTTATTTACCTGCATGCTGTGCTCCAGTCTAAGCAATACATTCTTCTCTGTCACGGGTATATGGTCAAATCCTGCAAGTGGTCATACATTTTCCTTGTATTCTGATCACAAAATTTATGTTGGTTTTTAAAAATATTACACAAACAGATAACGTATTTAAAACTGCGATAGAATTCCAGTCTGCTCGACATAGCGAGGTAGCAAGGTTAACGAGCACTTCAATCACATAACCAATATTTAACAAACTCGCCGTGACATTTTTAGTTCAACTTTTTCATCCACTATTTTTAATCGACTAACTTGTGTGATTAAATTTGTTGCCCGAGACACATGCACCTTGTGCATGGTATAAAAGAATTCTTGAAAAAAGGTATTTTCATTTCAATTTAATCGATTCCCCTTACCTTAC
Source organism: Protaphorura glebata (assembly GCA_034694305.1). Classification (NCBI taxonomy): domain Eukaryota; kingdom Metazoa; phylum Arthropoda; class Collembola; order Poduromorpha; family Onychiuridae; genus Protaphorura; species Protaphorura glebata. The sequence goes on along the minus strand of JAQFYE010000267.1, from coordinate 39,390 downwards.
CACGATATCCCCTGCTGTTGTCAATTTCCTCGGCGACTTTGTCAACCGTAAAATTGAACATCTTCAGGAGAACTTACTGTGTAGAGTGGAGTGCAGTACTAGAGGTTGGTTATACGTACTGAGGTATGCAGAGATCAGGTGTGCACTTGAGACTGACGAGTGAAAGTAGATATGCACGTAAAAATGGAGAAAGTGTAATCGCTGAAAGGATAACGATAATGTTTCTAAGAAATAGCATAAGGGACGTAGGCACGTATGTTTCAGGCAAGAGGTCGAGGTCAAATGTCCACACGTTTTCTTCTACTTCAAATTATTAGAAATAAGGTCCTTTTTGTGAAATACGAACACTTATGAGTAATTTTTAAAAATTTGTCTCATTAATAAACCCATTATGATTTATGAGTACCGTTATTCGGTGAAAGTGTTAAAACGATGTAAAGTGCTGGACTTCTTGCCTAATAAGACCTATTGCCTGCTACCCACGCAGATACTCGTCACCCGGGTTAAAAATATCTCGGAAGAAAGTTATTATTATTGGTTCGTCTTAATTTAATTTCTATGAATAGAATTATACTAGATGTTTTTGTACTAATTTGTGTTATTTACATAGTAGCTGTAGTATAGTGTAGGAATAACTTGAAAATTCGTAGGATCCGTTAGATCCGTTCTGAACGACGAATCCGATCCAACTGCCTTTCGGTCTCATATTTCTGATGAATGAAATTTAATTTAACATTGTTTTGTGAGTGAAATGGTTTGATTGGATTCTTTTGAGGGCATCAGAAGAGTTAATGAGAGTGAAAATTATATGTTACGAACACGAATGTACGCGTACGTAACTAATTCCTAACCATTTTCTCCTTGTAATTTTCCCAAGTGTGACTCGTTGGCTCGTAATTTGATGACTATTTATACGTATATTTCAAAGTCCTTTTGTGCTCACTCTATGTAATTTTCAGGTCCATCGGGAGAGAATTTCGTCTCTGACGAGGGCACCGATTTAATTCATTCTACTTGCGCTTTCCAACATTCGAATTCCTGAAAATCATGTTTATTTGCTCCCAAGTAATCTCGTAATTACAAACAGAGGACGTCACAGCACGTTTGAATTCGAATCTACATTTCTAGATCACTAGGCCCAGTCGAATACACTGTCTGAAAATTAGAAAGGGATGTAGTTGTCGAAATCTCAAATTCAAACGCCCACTTTGAATTCTATTACAAGGACATAAAAGTGATTGTCAAAATTCGAATGAGCGAGATAGCGAATGATCGTGGATTTGATTTATCAGCCTCCAAATTCGAATTCGGAATCGAATTCTTCCAATGAGGAAGAATGTTTGCACCGCATTTGCAAGGACGTCATTTCTTGTATGTATGCATAGTTAGATTCCGAATTGCTTCAACCAAGTGAGTAATAAAGTCCGGCGTAGCTTTGGATTCGTATCGGGCTCACAAGGAGCACTTTTCAAATGTAGAATAATTCAAATTTCAGATAAACATTAACCCGTTAAGAATATTTCGAAAATTTGTGGCAATAAATTTTATTTACCCACAAAATTGGGTATAATTTGACTAGTCTTATGCCTGAACGATACACTCGAATAGTGTCCCTTGTAACTAAATCATCCTTGGGCTGGACTACAACCACCTAGGGAATTAATACGAACCGAAACCGACATTTTTTGTGTGGTTGAAGTAATAAAGTGAAATTTGAGTCGGATCTCGCATGGTGAAAGTAAGTGAAATTACGGGATTTTATGGAAATACGTCAGAGAATTGAATTCCTTTTGTCATTTTTCCCTACCCAGCTTCCTAGCGTCTGGCGTCTACAATATTACATTACGCACTTTACTTTACTGAGTCAGTTCCTATCCAGTACTTTGAATTACCTAACACGGACTCAATTATATTTTGACTCACTAGAGAACTCGTAGCTAGTAGATCCTAATTAAGGTAATAGAATAGTACAGAAGTAGTTGTGTGTTTATTTTGAATTTTGTGTATCTTACCAGATTATCAGTATTATTTAACACCTATATAAAGTAATGTGTTTGTTTGAAAATGTTTACGTTATGTTTGTATTAAAAGTTAATTAGTTAGTTCGAAAATACGTACATGCATTTTTGATTATGGGGTCTCAAACCATGCGCTATTACTGTTCGCTGGCTAGCAGGGCATGGAATAACTAATAATATAAATTATGCAGAAATGAAATAAAAATAAAGACTTTGTTCTGGTTACAATGAATGCATTTTATTTTTTGCAGTTTTTTTTTAATATCCAACAAATTCACAATACTTAATTTTAATTTGATTCTCTATTTCATCTCACTCTCAAGAGACATATGTAGTTTTTCTGGTGCTACGTAGGCACACTTGACGCGACGCGCCACATTCTGCTTACAATTATTCACTTTTCTATTCAAGTCCGAAATTATTCTGAAGATTTTCTGTCGCTGATGTTTTGAAAAATTAATTTTATACTAGTTTGTATAAGTAATTTAATTTAGTAGCCACGATAGGTCCCACAGAGCACAGCACAGTTAATTTAAGGTTTATTAGGGGTAGGCAATTACATTTACAGGACCGGTTTATACAAGTTTTTGTGCCTCTCGGCCAAGATGAGGTTGCTAGTTAGTGTGGGTGCCACAATGATGACCTTTTGAGGTCAAACCATAATATTCCAGGCTGATGGAGTAGAATTTAGATATATTATTTAGCACTGATTGTATACCAGTAAGTTTTCATGAAAATCAGAGGGATTTCCTTAGCCAGGGTAGCACTAGCACAATCACCTCATAATCCTGTAACTTCAATCAGCTAGAATTAATTAGTAAATTAAATCCGCCCCCACCATCTAACTCTAAATGTGGACCGCCAACCCTTAATGAAGAGAGATAGACAGGTATACATAGTTAAGACAGATGGACAGAAGACACATGATAAGTTACACAGAAGAGATGAAAGTTTCTTAATTTTCTCATTACCCCGACAATACTTAATTATCTCGACAATTGCATAAATAAATGAAGACATCACTCAACATAACTTCCCACGCTAGTGACGTGACAACACTTTCTTAAAATTATATTTTTAGCTAACTCTTCTAATATCTTCTAAAATTATATTACAAGTCATCACAATATACCTTTGACACTGAGATTTTTATATTAAGTTAAAGTTTTTGAGCCCTTTAAATTGGCTTTGGCTTTGACTCTGGTTTTTACCATCCATTTTGTACCAACTACATATGATTTAATATAATCTATTCAACACCAGTTATAATCAACTAATAACATAGACTTCTGCCGTTTACAACAAATATATACAATATATACGCATTTCTACGCACATGTTCAATAACTTAAACCGCTCGCTTGTTTCGTTATATGCGTTTTACAGCTTTTAAAATACATTTATTTGTAATATTTCTATTTTATCATATGAGTATAGATTCCCTCTGTACTAATTACATTATACCTAATTAATATAATATTTTTTACATGTCTTAATATGTTCAATTCTAAATGCTGTCCTATACCATCGCGAATGGCGATAGCTAGGCCAGCTTTACGTCGAGAAGTCGACCGAAAATCAAATTAGCACATTTTGTTAAAAAAAAAGTACATTCTCCGAACCCTCTGTTTATCGAATTGGTAATTGAAATAAAATTGGTTCTATATTAGAAAAGTTTGATAAAGGTCAGCCCAGATACCGAAATTATAGGACACTTGCAGGACTTGTTCGATAGGAGGAGCGTCGACAGTACAAAAAACTGGACTTTCAATCGAAGAAATGGGTAAATTAAAAATATTTTCATTTTTGAACTCTAACCCCACAAAGAATTATATTTCTGCAAATCAACATTACATTAGTTCAATGGAATTTCCGAAAAAGATAGTGCCATTCTACTTTGAAATCTACTTAATTTGTCAATTAATTTTGGCACACAAATGTCATTATATCACTAATTACACAACCACTATAACTATAAATGTTCTTGCATTCGTCCCCTCTTAAATATTTTGTCTCTGTTCTCTCCAACATTTAAAGTCGTAAATACTAATTAATCCACACCAATACTTGTGATTTCAGTACATATAATAATTTTATATAATGCATGATAATTATGAAGGCTTGAAAGGACGCAGATTACAGTTACAGTTTGAGAACAGGAATAATGTGCACACATTTATAGGTCCCTTAATTAACATCAAAGACTTCAATCTCAAGTGATTTTCGTCATAATAGTTCACTTCATCAAAAACATTGGCAACTCAGATTGACTGTACTGTAATCTGTACTATAACATAAAAACAGTAGCACCAATTCGAGTCAGGCCATTTTTTATGCATATTCTAAATTACTAATTAGAAACATTCAACTATCTAATATTAAATATTTTAAGATTCAAGCACCAAAAGGAGTAAATTAAAAGGCAAAATATCGCACCCACTTATTCACACATTTTTATACCATAAAATATTTACAATAGTTTATCTAAAATTATAAGTGCGCCCTAGAAATTTACTAATAAATGCATTTGTCTCAAGTATTCTGACTCTGTAAACTTTCCGCGCATTTATATTGAGAATTGATTAGCGCGCTGGTGGTGCGCGGGTCATCCTACAAATGTCATCTGAACAGAAATAAAATATTGAATTATCTATCAACAACGTTGAACAGTGTGTGCCAAGTGCAGTGTTAGCTTATGTGCAAATTGTGCTAAATTTTTGGAAGATATTTTGATAACGTTGTTGCATTCAGTGGAATGTTCGTCCTACTAACTACAAATTCAAATATTTTTTAGAAAAAATCTCGCTGAATCTATAAACTCGTTCATATTAGCGCACACTACATATTTTTAAGGCAAGCAACTCAAACATGATCTGACGACTGACGAACGACATCCTTAACTTTCTCTAGTAGAATTTTGTACGGGCAACGCAAACGCAGCGCAACGGTGCAAATACCAGGACAGGGTTAAACTAAACATCTTTACTTAAGGATACCTGCTAAAGAGTTGGCAAATATTTGCTCGGCGTGAGTTAAGTTTGTTGCGGATTGTGACATGTATGGGTGAGAGCGGATTTTAGATTTGGTATTGGTATAGGTAAAAATTTCAAAGAAGCTGGATTGGGTGGAATGAACTTTGAACAAGAATTTTCAAGCCACAAGTTAACCCGCTGCGTATCTTCTAATCCGACCTGCAATCGAGTCAGTAAAAGGAGAAGTAAAAAGGTCAGAAAAGTTTTGACCGATTGATAAAGCCCTATAATTACAGTTAATATGAACTCAAGGACATAAAACGTGCTGGAACGTGTTACGCATACAGGAGTTTAATTTATTCCTTTGAAAATGAATCTGTTCTCAAGTTATTAGAAAATATTTACTTTGGAGCAGTATGTTGTAGTCAATGTACGTAGGTTTGTAACATGCAACAAGTTGTAGCAGTGCAGGAGCGCAGTGAAGCTTAGCTAAAGTTTTATCCAAAGATAAACTTTTATGCTGGAAAAAATTGGAGCATGAACGAGTCAACAAACAAGATGAAACTTTTACACATTGAAAGTAGTCGCCCGTTTAATTCTCACTGACTACATTAAATTCAACTCTTCTAGGACACGACACGAGGAACTTTAGAAAGTTGTTCTAAACAGGCAGATACTACATTTGTTTTCACTTCCACGTGTTAAGTTGAACTATGAATAACCGTACAAACTTTTCCTCAGCTGTTGAATTACATGATACTGAAAATTACGAGAATAATGTAAGTAGTAGTATTGATTAGTTAAACGACAGGGCGGTTCCTAACTTTCTACCCAACCTAACGGATGCCCGGATTTGTGATTAATCCGGCAGGGTGAAAGCACTGGTTATTATTAGAACTCTGGCATCAATTCCGCATCAGGTTTCTTAATCACTCATTTACTGCAAATTCTTCAGGTGGACGAATTTCCAGATAAATCGATAAAAAATGTTTTATGACCAGAAAATAGTTCAAAAGCTTCCTCGTGCATGGAAAATACGAAAATTCTTTAGCTGGAAGAGTTCAGATGAAATATACGCATACTACAAGACTCATGACACGCGGTACAATACAACAAACAAATATAGCTTTTTACGCACCCATTTACATGACGAAGTTCCGGAGAAAATGAACAATTGGTAATATTTTGCTGGTGACATTTCTAGAACGGAAATAGTTTGCTACTAGCTCTCAGAATAATTTTTCTTTCAAAATATAATGAAAATAAGATTGTGATGAACCGGATCCGTGGGATGGATGGCACGGCTAATTCTGACAAGAAAAGAAGAAAGTTCACACAAAAGACATATCCGTACATCCTACGCTTTCCTGAATTTATCTTTAGTGAGCAAATTTCATTACAAGTTTGCTCCTACCTTGAGTCCTGTGCTTGTCTGCATTTTGAATAAGATTACTCAGGCGTCAAATGCGTTGCACAAAAGCTTCGTAGAATAACAAATGGGAATGCGTCATTGAATTTTCTTTATAATCCACTCTAATTCAGTTTTTCAAGGTAGGGAACAGATGACTGTCATGTGTGCCTGAATGAATTGATCTCTGTCAAACTCACACCTGTTCTAAAATTAACGGAACCGAACTGAACCGTAAATGCAAATTAACTAATTATATAATCACGTTCAGTGAGTCTGTACAGAAAATAATGGGCAACTTCAATTTCATATTTCATGCAATCCCTCGTTTCGAACGTATTCAAGAAGATGAGGATTTGACAATTAATTAACAAGCAAAGGAATTGAAAGTTCAAATGCCAACCGACCAACCCCGTGCCCACGCTTTTACAAAAGTTTCAACTGTTTATTAGTTAACTCTACCACAAATTCGTGGGAATTTCTGCTCCTTCTCCGACGAAAACCCAAAAAGTTTCACTTCTAAACTAAGCCTTCCACAGACATGCAAGAAATATGTTATTGTGTCGAATGGACTGTGGACGACCGAATGGACTTGAATTCCAAAAAAAATGCCGTCACTGCGAAATTAAAAGTTTCCAAGTAAAGATAGGATTTCCTAAGTCCATGTGTTCGTGCGTGCGTGGTGAAAATGGATGAATTGATTTGTTTCTTGGAGAAAGTCGGCTTTCTCCACTTTCTCCGGGATGGTATTATTCTGCACGCCATCACTTTCTAATTCCTCCAGGCCTGACTGACCGTCTTCGAATTCTAAGAAAAATTCCGACTATGTGGATGTGATACACGCATCGAATAAATGACGAGCCGACTCAATTAACAACCCACGTCCGTCCCTTGTATTACAGGGTTCCGAATACATTCGTACAACTTCTCCATGATTTTATGTAGAACCACACATTACACAAACTAACGTATAGATTTCTGTGTGTTTAGAGCGCGGAGTAGTTAAGCTTTGATATACTTGTGACACAGCGCGCGCGAAACTGAAACTGAAAATCGATGAATATTTAATATCGACTTTACCGGCAAACGAATATATTTGGGACCGTGTGCATTACATTTCATTACATTATTTTGTTACACAATTTTCTTTGATTGAGAAAACACAGCTTTATAAAGTATTTGCTTCTGTGGTGAAAGTGTCTAAAAATAGGACTCATCCCTTTTTATCATTAACTGACGTGGATGAAGAAAGACTGATCATCATTTTACGCCTACACACATCACTGTAACTTGGAATGTTGAATAACTAACATTTTATACTACCAGGAACTAAACTACGACTCAATTCTGGATGGACTCCAGACCAGAATACGTACGAATTACGAATCCATGCAAAAACATACATATGTATGTAGTCAGATAAAATAAAAAACCGACGGGAGCGAGTAGTTTCTCTTTTATCGTCACTCTGAGCTTAAAAGCTTATAAATAATTATTAGTGTCGTAAATTTAGGACAGCGTAGGACACGAGGGGACTAAACGGGTAGTAGAATATGAAATGAAATAGGGATATTTGGTCGGAGATTGTGGACGTACTACAGGATACTCAGCGTGCGCGCATTTTTTTTACGTATACGTAATGTGGTCATAATAATAGGTCTTAATTTTAAGTCTTGGGCATCAAATTGTGATGGAGAAAGCAAGAAGAAATGAAAACGTGGAGACTCAAAAAAAATACACACATCCGTTCATTCCACGAAAATTCCGGTCTCACGTAGTAAATAAAATGTACCAAGGTCGTGGTTTGGGTGGAATAGCAATTACTGAAATTTTAATTGCCAAATAAGTACAGAATTTACTTACGGCCTTGTAGCCACTTTAATTATCTATTTGAGTAAATAACAAATAAAACTGGGTTAAACAGATTCAACTCACAGAGTAATGGTCACTTCAATGCCAGTATTACAAAAGTGCTTATTCCACGGAGTAAATCATACTAATCCCGGGAATTCAATTCTGGTCCAATAATTGGTTTGTTTGGTTCTGCCAATACTGACTCAATTAACGTTTTAAATAGATTAATGTAATGCCAGCAAAGAATCAGTGGAAATTGTACAGTGACTAGCAGGAACCCAATTAAATATAATTTGATCTCACATCGCCTATAAATTACATCACACCTAATTTTCCACGAATGTGTAGTATATTTAGTGCAAACCAAGCAAGTTTATTGCAACGTGCAATCCGCATACAGACAAATCCTGGGAAAACAACGTCACACTGTACAGGGTGTGTCATAATGTACACGTGACTGTTCTGAAACCCTCAGCTATATCTACTGAGAAGGTAGTCGAAACAAGAGCTATTAAGCCATGGCTACATTTTCTAACACTAAGTTCAGGCAGTATGATAAAAATGTGTCCTCCACGTGTCCCGCCTGTTGTCTAATCAATCAATAGTTTGTTAACCTCAGTTACTTCAGGGTTGATTCTAAAATAGTTATGAAACACCCTTTATTATAGAAAGCCTTGACGTGAAGAAAGCACGCTTTGCTTTCACCGCACAAATTTCACCTGTAGTGTACATGTACATGAACGATGTACACCCCGTGAGGAAATCCAATTAAATTTCTGGTCACAATTACAATTTTCTTTGAAGTCCCTTCCCTACCGCCCATTCACTATGGAGTCCGTCCGTCAGTTTACTAAAACCACGAACTAATTTAAAATGACTTTCTCTTGTCTTCATTCTCATTCTCATTTTCATTCGAGGAACTCGGCGAATGCAAATTGTACAAGTACATAAATAGTGGATAGAATGAGTGGACTTGTAGCACAATACAGCGTACAAGAATAATGCCCGGGTGTCCTCGTTTCGTGTTTTTTCTCATGTTCTTCTTATCTCGTCCTGTTGCTCTTCTGCCAGGCGGAATGATCGAGTGGAGAAATGAAATGGTACATAGATGGAGGCAGAGCAAGAGCCAGAGAACTCATTTATTAAATAAACAAAGTACTAGAGCTTGGTAAAATGGACTACACAATGTAATGCACAATTCAAAGCATTATACAGGGTGGACCAGAGAAAATTCTTTGAACTTGTGATCAACGTTCGTGTTCCAAAACCTTGGAACTAAAAAAACCGTGAATTTAAGTCCAGGTTATATATTTTTTAAATATAGTGCATTCTCCAAAATTGTATTTAGTAATTCACTGTATTACATTTGGTGCTGTCTCGTAGCTAGTTAAAAATCTCTGACCAATTTGGAGATACGTGTGGCATTTGTACTTGCATTTCTTCAATTGCATAATAATAATTGTCAAAATTATTGAACGAATGAATGTTTGGTCTTAGGACCTTTACCACCGTCATTCGAACGTCATTTCGAGCAATGCATTCAAAACCAAGGGTTTTTCTTTGTAATTTTTAATTGAAATTTTGATAGACATCTGTTCTACCTCTAGTTATAGGTATAATACAACTATTATGGAATTATGGAGTGAATGGACCTCTACACTTGTCATTTCACCTTGTTTTGAAAATACCGGTCTTAAAATTTAGAACAACTTTTCTGGCCCACCCTGTACAAGACCTGTATTTTAGAAGATGGTATTACAATGCCCACCGCGCCTTTATCTACTTACTTACTCCTTAGATCTCATCGACTTCCACCTTTTCTACTACCCTCATTCGTCTTAATTAAGAGAAGAATAATCCTTTCTTCAAGACACTCTCTGGGGGCTCACCTCACCTCATTCAAATTCAAAGTGCAGAGTTCAACCTGACATGGCAAGACAAGAGTGTCAGCTCAGACCAGGCTACTACTGACTCACTTGTCATCACAGCATCTAATCCAGGTCAGGTCATGTCCGGCATTCTAGTCATCGGCGCGTAATTTGATAATACCATTTTACTTTATTTTGTTCTATCAAGGAAATATTCACCAAAGAGTCAACTACTTACTTAAGGGGTGAGCACAAACTTAAGACACTGTCATTTTGAGACTTTCCGGGATATTTGAAAAACAATTCAATTCAATAAAAAAAATTATGATACGGAACTGAGATTTTAGCCATAGACTACAATCTTCCCATTACACGCTTCTTAAAGGAGGAGGCACAAACCTTATGGGAAAATGTACTCCGTTGGATATGTTGTAGTCAGTCACATTCTGAACAACTTTTGTGAAGGTACTACCCCAAGAGTCTGAGCATTTAGCCGCTAGAAATACATAGTGGGCATGTATAGTGAATGCGAGTGAAAGCAAAAGTGAAAGTAACTCGCTTTCACGTTGCATGCCCACAGGGTGTTTCTGGCGGTCAAACGTTTATACTTTTGTGGGTAGTACCTTCACAAAAGTTGTTCAGGATGCGACTGACTACAACATCAAAATCCCACACATTTCTAGCTGTGTATATTTTCTCATAAGGTTTGTGCCCCCTCCTTTGGCAGACCACTGAAACCTGGTATTTTAGTGGCCTACGAACACCATCTTGGTTCTTATCCATGACGCCCACGCCTACGACTATGAAAAGCGCTAACTTTTTAAAAATAGACCATTTTATTTAGATTGGGACACGCAGTCATGAATGTGGTGTTCGTGATCTCTTGTACTTTGCTCATTAATATTTATGACTGCATGAAATTAGCCAGCTAATGCCTAGTGTTTCATTCATTCCCTCTATTTGGCCTTAATTGGATTACCCTGCCCGTCGTTAATTGTATGTATTCGTAATCATTGCATTGGGGTTTGTGTGATTCTTGGAATAATCTATCCATTCATTCATTTCCAAGAAATTTTGACTACGTACGCACGACGAAATAGCGACAGCGAAATACCGACGAAGTGAAAGTGTTGAATACGTCAGCGTCATTCACTCCTGCGTAATGTGGATTACGTTAAGTGCCAATGCGAATGAGGCATGCTATGAGACTTCGAGTCTTTTGATGAATTATTACCAAAAGCAACCCTGACATCATGGCAATTTACTGAAAGCTTGCTTGTGTCGATAAGACCAAAATTAGATTGACAAGGTGCAATGGCAGCCAGTGACGTGGGAGGTTTATTGGGTGACTTTTCTAAGACATGTTTTCCAAATGTTCCACGTGATAGCTGCTGTTTCTACGTAACCACTATAATCTCATAATCAGGATGACGTCATAGCAGAAGCCATCGCTGTAAAGCATTTGAAATCATAAGTCTAACTCCAAACACATTCTGGTTTTTAAATTTTTAGAGGACCTTGCCAGAATTGCATCAAACAGTCGACTGTAAGGTTTCCTTACAAAATAAAAATTTAAACTACAAAAACAAAACTACGTGCATAACAAAATTGCATACATTAGTGCATAACATGGTAAGTTGTGTTTAGAAAACATGCCATTTTCCAGAGACGCAGGCGAAATACATATTTTCAAATGGTTTGTTTTCCCATGCACAGATGCACACGAAGTGCGATGCGGTAACAACAAAAATAACTTTCACTCCGTGATTCTGTTTGGCAGAGAAAGTGTTGTGGAGAAAACCACCATTCCCATTACTAAAACGACTACTACGGCTACTCTAACAAAATAAATTAAGCATGGATGTATATGTGTGGGTTCATCATAAGTAGTGACGGTTCGAGGAATGGGTCAAGTGCGCTTTGGCCCAACCAGAAATTACCTTAGTCGTTTTCTGCGTTGGGGAATTTATGTATTTATTTCGCATTATATAACTTTTGTAGAACAGAACATTTATTTTTCGTATTTTGTCGACATTTTTGAAAATATTTCTAATTAGAACACTGGAACTGATTGCAATAAATACTTTTACTAATCAGACCCTTATTGACTTGGCCCATTCAAGCCAGTAGTGCTGGAACCTGGACTGACTAAACGTGAACTTCGAGGCCAACCACCAAGTTACCGCTCCGTCGTTTTATGGTTTCCGAGAGAGAAAATAGAGTAGCGTAGTAAGTATTTACGTCGTATCAAAATGAAACTCGTTATGTCCCACGTCATTCACTCACGAAATGATCCACCCGTTCAAGAATAAAGGAAAAAACGGACGAGACATGGAATGACGTCCGGAATCATCTCCGGGTTGAATTCTTCACACGGAAAATAATTACGAGTGATTCAAAGAATGAGCGTGAACTTGAAAAACTGTGGGAGTCGGCCTTACCAGAATTGGGCCCAACTTTTCTAATGTAAAATACAGTAGTTTACCCCACTCTATTGAAATTACTTTTTGTGCACACAAAGCTTTATACTTATTTTGGTAAGGTCTTTTGTTCCAGGATTTTCGAAACCCCCAGTATTCACTAAGCCTACTTTTTCCATTAGTTGATCCTGGACACATAATGAGTACATATGAGATATGAAGACTTGGTTTGATAATCTGCTGCTTGCCGTCTTGCCGTGCCCGGGTGACACTTTTGATAATAATTGAAATCGACGGAGGAGCACTAAAAGTGTTCGCGTCATGTCCGAACAGATTTTTATTTTAATTGACCACCTGTCCTTCGACGCGTACAACAATTTACGGTCAGTAATTTACGTCAGAAGTTATCACCCTTCCTTTCAATGAGTATTGTATTCTGACATATTTCATGCGTCGAATTGCTTATCTTTATAACTTTTAAGCGGCTTAGCTTGACAGAAAATCAAAATGACTCTATAGAAGTGAATCAATTATTTTCACGAATTAGATAAAGTAGCATGGGTGGACAAGCGCTAATATTGCCTCAATAATCGCGCCATTTCTGGTCCACATTGTATAAATATTGCAAGTAGAAACGAAATTTGCATGGTAAGCCATGAAAATTATTTCATTGTCCCGGGAGCTAGGGTCTTGGGAGAGAAAACCCTCACTTGGTCCACATTTATTTTTTAAGTATTCCAAAATTAAAGTATCTTCTAATAAAATATAGTGGCAAGTTTGAGATGAAGTTAAGTTAAGCCTTGATGGATTTATTTACTACCATTTCTGAGTAGGTACGCGTGTTATTTTCATTGTTGCGCATAACACCGCAAAGGTTAGTGGGTTTAAGGATTCTATTATGCGTCCGAGGGATCAAGGAAATGGATCCTCCTTCAGGCCCAGTCATGAAGGAAGTTGTTAGGACAATGGATCAAGGGTGTCTCAAATATTTAGAATCTACTTTTAATCAATATAGGAGGTTCATGGAGACATGAGTATTAAACAACGAGCTGAGGCCTCTGCAATGAGTGCTCTACACCCTGGTTTCGCTTTGCAAACTGAATTTAATTACTTTCGACAAATTCAAAAATTTCCTAATCTAGTGTTTTCGGATTAAATATGTCCTGTCAAGTTTATTTAGCTTAACAATTGCCAAATGCTGTCAACATTGTCGCAATTTTGACATTATGATGAGTTTTGTGTAAATGTTACACGAGAGCGAAAAACGGTTCCTGAAAGAAATATTTTGTGTAAAAGTGTACTCCTGGTAGAGTAATCAGTAAAATTCCGGGTCAATGGCCAAAAGCTTAGTCTTGTGGCTAGAAGTTAGGCTTTTGGGCTGGAAGCTTAGTTTTGGACTAGAAGTCCAGAACAACTGGGAAAGCCCAGTCATATTGGCAAAAATCCCAGACCCTCGACTAGAAGCCTAGTCTTTCGGACTAAATGCCCAGCCATATTGGCAAAAATCCGAGGCCCTTGACCAGGAGCCCAGTTTTTCGGACTGAAAGTCCATGCCCTTGGCTGGAAGCCTAGTCTTTCGGACTAATAGCCCAGTCATATTGGCGGAAATCCCAGGCCTTCGGCTAAAAGCCTAGTCTTTCCGACTAAATGCCCAGTCATATATGTAGACAAAAATCACAGGCCAATGGCTAAAAGCCTAGTCTTTAAAATTCCAATTCCAGTCAAAACAAATTGAATTCTTCGTTGACTTGACGGATCGATTGAAACATATGAAGCACCCTGTAGATTAAGTCTTATAAAAGAAGGACTACGGGAAATGTGTGTGCGAATGAATTGAATGAACGGATTGTGGGAAGTGGCAGTCGCATTAAATTCCCTGCCACCTTCACTTCGCATTTACATCAATGGTTATGTATGTCTACATCTACGTCTGTCTAAGGAGTGTGTCTGTGTCTCGGAGTCGTCATTCCGGAATTGCAATGGCAATCCAAGGAAACTGGGATTAACCCTTTTCACGGGAAAGAGGATCCCCTCCCAGGCTTGGCCAAGCGGATTTAGAAATACATTTCCGGAGAAAATGCGAAGGAAGGAAGAAAGAAAGAATTTGGTCTTTATGAAATTGAAAAGAAAACATAAAGGGAGAGTGGGTATTGCACAACAGAGCGTGGGAGTTTGAACTACCGCCGCAGTTATAGATATCTTTGTTATTGTTGAGACCTCGAAACTAGAATTGCTCTTAAGCCATTAAGTTCTTTAGGGATCTCCCGTCACAAAAAGAAATCCTTCATTTTGAAAGATGTCGCAGGATTGGACAATACGTACGTAGTGCAACAAGTGAAGTCGTCCCACGGCCCGTACGTCCTAAAAATAAATCTTTTTTACGAGAGCAATGTTTACTAACAATATTCAATTGAATCAATTCGACGCCCACTTGATCGTTATTTCTGGTACACGTGATAACCTTATTTAAAAATATGCTTGAACTCGCACAGGGAATCTTTTTCTCAGTGGTAGTCGCCAAAACAAACAAACTTTACTTTCGCTTCAGTTTATTGACCTCAGGGTGTTGCAAACGTCAACACGGCCGGAGTGAGCATCATCCTTTGTAATACAGCCAGGAAGATCTTAAATTTTGAAAGATATGCCGGGATTGGTTAAAATGCAACAAGTGAAGTTTACGGACTTTACAAGGTAAATTTTTGAATTTCTGAGCACAGTGCACGCCTAGTATGCCAGTTTGAAATCATATTTGCAACACCCTCATGTGAATGTGAGAACGTGACGACAGTGTTTAATTGCTGTTAAGTAATGTTTTGAAAATATTCCTTGCCATTTAGTGGCCTCGCTCAATAATTTAAAACTTTAGTTCTCAGGAATCCACTGAAGACTGTAGAATACAAATGGAAGGGCTTTGATGCTTCAAAAGTGCATGGAGTTAATAATGCAGAAAGTACGGCAGGAATTTGGAGCAAACTTTACTTTGGCCATTCATGCAAATGTCTGGCTTTTCGTGGTGGTTTCAAATACGACTAATTTTAAACTTTTTGAATTTGAAACGAACTCTACTTACTCTTCACGTTTTGCCGTATTTCAAAATATTCAAGCAGTTTAAAAAAGTTTTTATACCTTACTTTCCAATACTTTCTCGGTAAGCCAGACCCAGGAAGAAGAAGCAGAAGGAAGAATTGGAGCAAACCATAGTTACGAGACAAATCGAAATCTAATTTGTGAGGATTAAATCGTCAAATTGATTGTAGAAAAAAAACTGTCTCGAGGAAGTGGACATGTGCAGAGAGCATGGTTTAAAAATCCGAAATAAAGAGAAATGATTTTATATTATACATTGTGCAGGACGTGAACTCGGTTTATGGCTCCATTAAGGAAATAATATAATCATTAGTATGTTGTCGGTAATTTCTAGACACTCATCAAAGGACTCGTGATTACCTCGGAACTCAGAGAGACAGTTGTTATAGTTTCAGTTTCAAATAGATTTGTTCTCCTGTATTTTGGGGCAAAAGATCATTCAAAACCAAATGGTCTTCGGTACGACTGTCTACTGTAAAGGGATGATTACCCATTAAATTATATCGTACTTTGAACATTGTACAGGGTGGCACATACATATTTATTTTCTGAGACACCGTGTAAAATTCACTGACTTTGCCTTTATTCAAAACGTATTTTATCTAGATTCTCTGATTGTGGCGACGATTATGTTTTCTGTGTTAAAAAGCAAAAAATAATCGACATTTTGTCTACCCAGCTAGTTTCACGGAACAAATTGATGAGATCAGGGTCAACGGTTATGACCCACCCTGTTCAATCACAAATGGTGATCATTGGAACAGTTCGTATGTACTGTATGTTATGCACGTTACATTGAAAATAGTTACTTGTAGAATAGAAGCGAGTGTGCGGAGAAAAGTTATAAATTTTACGTCCATGATCCTCGTGTCTCATTTGAGAGAGTCTTGTTCACTTTAGCGTGCGGAAGAATACTCGGGTAGCAAGTGGTACTGGTGTCCGCGTGATGACATTGGAATAATAAATCGATATTTTACTACTTACTTGATACACTATGTTTAAAGGGCACACAATGCAATATGTGAATGTGTGTGTGTGTGTGGTAAACCCCGCATTGGTACACTACAATAGGATGATACCAAGCCGCCGAAGCCGCCGTCTTGCCACCGGAACCGGGTAATACACGGAAATGCCCGGTTCTTTTTGTTAGGAGTGCTAGTGTTGAGAAAATTCATCCTACCAAGTTAACTCGCCTCCGGTCCTAAAATCTCACAAGGAGACCATTTATCCTCAAAACCGACCAGAGAGGTTGCACCAAGTAACCTGACCATAATTATGACCAATTTTTTCTGGTCAGTACCGGAAATTCTAAACCTCGCTTTTTAAGTACTAACTACCTACGAAGCCTTCAAATTCGTGACCCGAACACTACGTGCCCTGATCTGAGTTTAACATCCAAAATAATTTCCTTGTCAACCACTAGTCTGCCTGCCAATGCCAAAGTCTCGTCGAGTAAAACACTTTTACACTACACTAACTTTGCCTGTTCGAGTATTAGTTTTATCCAAGCACGAGGCACCGCACTAAGGAGGTGCTTAAATTTTCTCCGGACCAGGTTCTAAGCAACCGAGTCTATGGATTTCCATAATATGCAAATTAGTGCTCATAAAGAGATTAATTGCTCTTTGGGAAGAGATGATACTTTTTACATTACATTTTACTAGGGCAGCCTTGGTTGCCGGATTCATTATCCATATGTGCGTAGACACAAAATTATGTTTCTCAATTAGAACCATTAATTTTAAAGTTTGATTATAAGGGAGAGTATTTCGAAGTAAAATTTCGTAAGGTGGTTTCCGTATCTTATCAATGAGGATTAGAGATCTCAGGAATAATCGTATCGCCCCTGGTCGGAGATACAATTCCATGATGACCTTACGTCTTTACGATCAGATACTTTCCCTTGTTATTGTAAATGAAACTTTCTTTGCGTTTTACATCACAACTCTGTGACCCAAAGCGTAATCTAAATGTAAAATTAATATCATATGGAGTGTACCGTCGAACGTCGCCATCGTCGTGAAAACTAAGAGACAGTCAGTCATTTGGAAAATATGGACTGTTTCTAGTCAGACAACTTACTCCAAGAATTACTTAAACCCTAAATCCGGGATTGGAGAAAGTATTGCTGGAGAAAGTACTTTCACTCTGTCATGGCTGAAGGCCATAAAGTAATTAGTCAGAAGAAGTAGAACTAGAAGTAGATGTAATAGAAATTAAGGAATAAAACAATTAAATCTTCTTGCGACACAAGACATGTGTCATACTTTCCGAGTAATGGGAATTACCCTAACGTAGGTAGATACAAATTTAATATAAATGAAAGCCTAGAGGTGAGAGTGGTTGCAAACCACCCAAGGTTTTAAGTCTAATTTGAAAGCAAGATGTTACATGGAATTGTGCAAGATAAAATAATATTACTACATCATGTCAAATCCTTTCCTGTTGCTACTACTCTGTACATTTCAGGCCAAAGTGCACGGAGTCTCAGGGACGTATCATATTTCGCCTCGACTTCTCCATTTTGATAATTCAGTAATTAATTTTCATAAACTCGTTTAATTTTGTTTACGCTTAATGCAGGAAAGTCGGGTACCACGAGGATATACCCAATGATGGTTAAAAGATATTGGGTGTAGTGTGGTGATAGTGCAGTAATGCACTATCATATACAGGGTTGGGAGCTCTCTAGAAATAGACGATAAGCGATCATTTGACAAAAAATGTGTGATATCTGAATTCTGTCATCGTACAACTCAGGATAAATAATGTTAGATAACTGGACAGTCAGAAGAAGAATATTAATTTGAAAAACGAGCCTCGATTTTTGAAATTAGGCTAAAAGTAGCCCCAAAATACTATTGTTGAACTTCAGGAACTACTGCAAGTGATCCATAGGCAAGGTTGCACGTGGGAGCACCTTTCTGTATGTAAGTGCAACAAGTTGTGAATAAACTAGGGAGTGTATGTAATATTAGAATATGCTCTACAAAATCCAACATGCTTAAGTGTATATATTTTGCTTTACAACCACCACTTTCCCAAAATGTGTACATATTTTGTGTGTAAACTCCAAAACTACTCTGTCATGTGCTTTCTCCACTTTCCCTTTAATTGGCTCATGAAAGCAAGGACGACTCGTTCACAATTTCACTCCTTTTGCTGTCGCCAGTGCACGGTGGGGGTGCGTTGACAGACAAGAAACATTTCCTTTTGCTTTTCCATGCATGCACAAAATTCACATGCATCACACAAATATACGTACACATACATAGTTTAGTTCCACTTCCCACTCGTATTTTGATGGTTTGGGCACTCAACAGGTGAACCTAAGCTATTTGGAGTGTGGAGGAAAAACTTTCTTGTATCTCCCATTTCCTTTCACTTACACGTAATGTCGTTCCAAACATTTAATACCACGGTACGGACTCCAACTAAATTAAATGGTGTCTTTTATAGGAAAAAATCGTGCTTACTCGAAAAAGAGGGATTACAAGGGACGTTAATCGAATGCTGAAAACACCGCGCAGTTCTTATGACAAATTGGAGGTCATGGAATTGCCTGGCCCTTTGCTTGACCTCCTGAACAACTTTTGTGTAGGTTCTACCCTGAAGAGTCTAATCCTTTGACCACTAGAATTACACGGTCCAAATGTACTTTTTGAGGTCACATACTGTATTTAGCGGACAAACGTTCGGACTTTTATAGGAAGGAACTTCACAAAAGTTGTTCAAGAGGTCAATGGTTACAACACATCTAAAATGTAGCCAAATCCAGCGGCCTACTTTTTGTCGTAAGGACTGTGTGGTGTTGTTCATTTGGTTAGAAAAGTGCACCCAATTTCGCCGCAGTCTATTCGATTGTCCTGTCCCACATTTATTCGCATGAATTGACACAGGCACTCAATTTTATTTGCAATCTGAGCGAATGCATTGTAGCTTTTTCCTGAGGGTGTATATATAATTCCGTTTGATTGTTCGTTCCTAGCAAAGCTATCAGTTTGGAAATAACGGCACAATGATTTCCTTACATTCCAGACGCAGTGGAATAGGTATTAACAAGTTTCTATAGTAAAATAGGAGATCATTCACTGCTTGCTAAAAAATTAACCCATTATTGTAAAAATAAAAATATAATAAATATAAAACTAAATTGAATCCAATCATAAACTATATTTGGCGGAAGTTTAATCTCATGTTAATGTAAAACCTATTTTAAATCCAACCATGTTATAGGACCACCTGGCCTAGACGACCGAGTCATGGGTCTCCCGTTTCGACACTATGTCGACGGTGACAGTTTCACTATCACTTTCAGTATCAATTTGAATTTAGCTATAACAGGGCGTTCACTGCTTGAGATAGTTTAAATGTGTGAATAGTTTCCCTTGTCAGTTAGAAAAACTTTGAGCATGACGGTGACGACAACTGTGTTGACAAAAGTGTCAGAGTTCAATTACTAACTCTCTCCGGTATTCAACTTTCTCTGGGCCTTTCCTGTCGTGTCGTGTCATTCGCCGGCTCTGTCGTCAATTCCCCAAAGAAATTCTGAGCGGATTTACCGTGTCACGCAATTTTGAACTTCGAAGTTCTAATACAATCACCGCGCTGCCCTGCCTGCACTGCACTGCTCAACTCATATAAAGAAACAGAAATATACCGACAAGGAACTCACCTTCAATGTAAACAATTACACAAGAGGTCACCCAGCAAAAGTGTGACAATTCGTTGGCAGAAGAAGTGTCTTTTCGTAGGGACAATTTTTTGAAAATTTCATACTCTTTTGTAAAAATTCTAACAATTGATCATAAAATATTTGTATCCGTCCAAAAAACGTTTTAATTCGATACCAGGATACTTGAAATGAGAAGTCTGGTTCGATTTGACCTTTACATGAAGTGTGCTTTCATTGTAAGTCCTTCTTTCAATTTGGCCAAACTTTTGAGTGTATTAAATGCCGTTAGCTATGACGGTTTAATATCTAGAGAAAATAAGTGGGTTGAGTTGAATAAGCGAATGAAAGTCTAGTCATTCATTTTCCCACGCGACCGACGAAGCAAATAATTCCCCGAACTTTAGACGGTTAGGTGTGGGCGGATTTTCTATTCAATTCAAACGGAGATCCTTTAATTGAAAGTTTACTAATTAGAAAATTAAAGAGCCAGTCGAGTCCTCTGCCGTTAAGTAAAACTAGGCAAATTACTTTCACGTTAGCCTTATAAATTGTCGAGACGACTGGAAACAAAAGAACTGATATTTGAAAATATCTCCGTTTTATGCTTCACATTTTCAGTTCATTTCACACACTTCGCTCAAAATAATATACCGGCCTTTAAAAACAAGGAAGTCCTGGTGCACGAGTTTGAATAAGCGCGCGCCTTCTCCATTGCAATTTTAATGTTGTTTTACCTTTGTTCGCACAATAATTTAAATTAATGACTCTAAGGGCCGGTTGCACCAGCTCTGGTTAATCTAAACTCAGGTTAAGCAAAACTCTGGTTAAGCGCTAAACCGTCAAAATCGGGGGTTTAACTTTAAACTCTGGTTAAGACGGTGGAGGAGTACACTACTAACTTTAGATTTCATTGGTGGGACTCTAGAATCCGAAGATATTCAAACATTTAGGCGGGACTAGATTGCAACTTAAACTGAGTTTAGCTTAACTCGAGCTGGTGCAACCGGCCCTAAAAATATCTCAAAAATGCAAAATTTCTACACAAATAAAATGTGGTTGAAGCAGATTCAATTCAAAATTATTTCGCACTTCCACTCGAGCTTACGGGTCATGCGCGTATAATTCCTATCTCGAATCTGAACGATTTCAACAATACCGCCATCTAGTAAATCCATACTGTCAAAATAACCTCAAGCTTACATTGCACGCACACTGAATATAATCTAATTGCACAATCTTAATTAGTAATCTTAATGATTAGGCCAATAATATTTCTTGTCTCTGTAAATTAAGCGACCATAATAATATTTTGGCAATGAGTCGCTCGTAACCTACATAACACATTGATTTGGAATACAATACCGCAGCATAAACTACTAACGAATATATGTATTTAGTACTCTAATAAACAATCTAACTCTATAACGAAGCAAATTTAGATTAAATTAAACTAAGTACAACAGTAAATAATTACATTACGTTCGTCGTAATGTAGGAGCCGTCATCGACGCATCCTGGTGTGTTAGTGTCAGAGTGTCACAGTTAGTCATCATAAAATCCGAGTGTATCCTCATGGCCGCTCATATCCAGGTCAAGGTCAAAGGTGAAATCCTCAGCTACAGCGTCCGCAGCAGCTTGAAGTAAACAGTCCTTCGTGAGTAGAGTGTCCGTGGAGTCTGGAACATCAACACCTTCTTCATCTTCATTCACCACCATTCCAGTCAATGCAACTATGTAATTTTTGGCCAATGTGAGTGTTTCTAACTTGGACAGTCGTCGCTCTTTGTTCGCCACGTGGGGAATCACCTCTCGCAGAGCCTGTGTCATAAAAATAAAAAATAGCGTCATTTTAACCTTCGGCTTGGATAGAATTACTACTTGCTCGTTATGTCAATACAATGTCTGCTGTCCAGGAGGAAACTTCTTTTCGTGTAAAGACCAGATCACGTTGTATAATGTGGCTCACACTTACTTAAAACCTTTCCATTTTCAAGATCACGTCGTATGTAATGTGGCTCACACTTAAAGCTCTCCACTTTCAAGATCACGTGGTATATAATGTGGCTCACACTTAAACCTTTCCACTTTCACACTCAAAATCAATGTCCCGGTCCCTCCAGTTTTGAACCCCAAATCCTTAAACCAAGCTTCATGACCCGTTTTGTTCACTTGGTACATATACGTGGGAACAGGCTTGCAATTCGGGCAGATGAGAGCTACTTTAGAGTTACCGGTAGGTCGGAAGTTTGACTTCGACCTTCAAAGTGGAAAGGTTTGAGTGTGAGCAACATTAAAAGTGTTTTCTAACTCCTCCAAGGCCTATATTGGCACTTTACTGAAATCTTTAGTGGATTGAAACATTATAACGGTACCTATGTTCCAATGTATCAAAATATTGTGGCAGTGAACAAAAAAAATGTATCCACCGACAAGTCGATACTCCCGGGTTAGTTCTCAAGATTCAAGATTCAAGATTCAAGATTTGTTTATTAACATGTCAGAGCATAGCATTCCTCACAACAATAGGAATAAATCCCAAAAATAGGAATAAATCCCAAAAGTTCTCAGTTGATTTGGTTTTTACTTGACAAGTAATTTCCTTGTCAGAATAAAGTTCGTCATCTCTTTTTCGCTTTTTTGATTGGTGTATGTAAGGACACCCTGGCGTTTTGTTTGTAGGACGAGGATGGACTGTGGGGGTTTATTTGATTGTTGGACGTCAATGTCATGTAAGGAGAATGAAAACAGAAGAGAAAGTTTTTTTTCATCTCGTCAGTACCAGACATCCATGTGAGCATGTGTACAGGGTGAATCAGAATGAACGTCCCTCAGAGTCAAATAGTTCATCCCTCAGATAATGCCTATACTACATAAAGTTTTACATCCAGAGACCTTGTAACCCACACAATCCATGAAATTCACATACTTACTTGAAACAAAGACATTTTCTCCGAATTCTCTACTTAATTACCGCCTTTGACCTTCCTTGAACTCTAAACTACCCTTGAGAACAATTCCATGAAAGCATTCATACATAGCGTATTCATATCCTAGATTATGGTAAAACCTTTGTGCATCGTGAGTATCAATATTCATAAAAGCGTTAGCCGAGATTTTCTATCTCTTTCTACTCCAAGTCGGATTTCGTTCAGTATTCTCAAGGTTCGGATTCTGTTCATGGTCCCAGCTAAAGCCGTCCTACCATTCTCTGAAGAAGAAAGTATTCTAGATCCTTTGTATTCTAGATTGCTGTTAAACCTAAACATACGTACAGGGTGTTCCAAAAAAGTTGTGATAGTTCAATTTTATTTTCGTGTGGTTACAGAAAATTATGTTGCGTTCACGGTAGGATTTCTAATTCGTCCCATCAATTGTAAACGATAATTTAGTTTCGTTCTTTTTAGTATTAAATTCAAGTTGGTTTACAGTATTAAATTAAATGTTCAGATATTTCTTTGCATTTTTGGTAGAGATTGAACTGGTTTTCCATTTTGGCTGGGGAAGATTCACCTAGTAATCGGATAAAATCAAAGAGATTTCTTTGGATAAAATTCCAAAGAGAACCATCTTTAAAGCAACGACCATAAGTTATCAGTCCGATAGGATCGAAACATACACACAAAGAAGGGGATGACTACAACCAAAAACTGACGAGGTAATTCAGAAACAAACAAACAAAGGTCTGAATTCGAACCCGAACCGCTGGGACCGCACATTGCATGCCGAGCAGTGTAGTACTCTAGTGGTTTTGAGCATTTTATGAGAATTGTGCCACTAATTTCAACTCTAAACCTAGATTTCATCGCTGTTGGCTTTTCTATTATGTACCAGAAATCCAGTTTAACAATTCAAGTCTAGTTAAAATGAACCTCTTGGGTTTAGTGGGAATTTTAAAATACCACCAGTACCTTACATATTAAAAATAACAAGAGTTGGGAGAAAAATACATATTTAGTAGCCGTGAGAATACGAAATGCGAACTGGAAGGAAATTCTCACTCGCACTCGCCCTACAATAAAGTGTCTACAGAAGAAAGGATGTTAATCAATACTAATTGTTCTAGCAGACAAAAATATAGTGAAGAATATTATCAGCCTAGAGCCTTCACTCAGAATGGCATGAAAGGCAATCCAGGACGGTACACTCCCACCGGTATAATTTGAGCTTTTGGCTAGGATTTTCCCTTCACAAGCTTAATTTGTTTTGTTTTAGTGGGTGTTGCTGTTGACTAGATGGGTTCCATTCCATTCCATGGTCTTTGTATGACTTTTCTTTTATTTGACTTACACCTCCGCGATTCAAGCGGGGCGTTTCATAGATAGAACACGTTGCTACGTAATTTTTAATCCTTTCTATCATGTTTTTATTATTTCATTATGTGGGGGGTTCGATTTCCTAGAACTGACAATATTCGTGGTTGTGTTAAAATGATTCAGGCCTGTCTTAATGGAAATGTCGATTATCATTTCTCGAATATTTCAATTATATTGTAATGTAATTTTTAGTCTCTATAAGCTCTCTGATTGTCCTACATTCTGAACTCTTTAGTTTCTAAAAAGCAGAATTGTGAAGGATTACAATTTTGGAACACCCCGTGTACTCTTCATAACAAAGAAACAGAAACTTTAGGGATTTATTTATATGAAGTCTAATGTCATTAGGAATGATGCCGTGCGGTTTCTGTTGAGTCAGTCGGAGTTCTGGATCAAGACTTATCAAATTTATTAATTAAATTAGTGCACAAAGTAAAATGAAACAAGCATTTTGGTGGGCAGAGCTTTCAAAATTTCAAAAGTTTACATCATCCTTTCCAAGTATTGAGCGCAGCATGTGGCGGAGTCAGTGGTTTTAATTTAGAGCCGATTCTACATTAATTTTAGTACATTATGAGAACTAAAAGAAATGCCCGGTGGGTAGATTTGTCATGCTATAAAATTAGGAATTCCCAAATAACAGACGAAAGTCAGCGCCACTTAACTTCTGAACATCTCTTAATGTCAAGGTTGATTTATTTACGGATTATTCCATGTTATGCAAATCTGATGGTCAAATCTATATTTACATTAAGCTGAGTAATTTAATTATTACTCACAAATCCAATGGCTTCGGAATTGAAGTTCGTACCCCACGGAATAAACCGGAGAGCTGAGTGACCAGAGGATTGGTAAACCGCAAGGCGCACACTTGTCCAGACGTACAAGGTTCCACACCGCTTTCACCATTGACCGTTATAGAGAAAGTGGTGAAAGTCTGCCGCCAACGCATTAACCAGAAAACAATAAATGCCCGGACTTCTAATTGGTCATTTAATAGCAATTTGTAGAAAAGATACAGAATTTTTGTAGGACCACAACCTATTTACGAGAATTAATTAAATCAACCCATAAGAAACCGCACATGAGAATCAAGCATTAGTATATCTCTAATTTCCTTCTGCGTTCGTATACGGGTTTCCAAAGCGGTCTATTTTTGTTTTGCAGATTTAATGCTAAATATAAACAGGTAAATCCATTTTTAGAAACCCCCAGAACCAGACCAGACACAATTCCATCAAAATAATAATAGTAATGAGATATGACATGTGGATAATGACCTAGTAACCTTTCTCATGAGATAAATCGAGTCATTCTTGACATTTGAATGGATGGATAAACCTCTGAAAAGAAATATTGCTCTTGTCTTTTGTCCTGAACACTTAGAAGTAAAGTATTTCTATACAAGTAAAACTTGGCCAATCATTCCAATCAGTTGAGATAAATAAAACTTCTGAGCTTGATGAGAGTTTGAAAGTTTTGTTAAATGAAAATGCTCAATTTCTGAAGGTGAGTCGTCTAGTTCTAGTCTAATACAACCCAGGACGGCACGGGACGGGACAAGTGATGCTCATACAAATACTCTGAGAGTAAATTAACTCAGAAAACTTTCCCACGTTTTAACGAAGTAACTTCGTGCATTAATTATAACTCTGAAAATGTATGCATCGCATCCACTACACCGTTACCGTCATGGCCTCCTATATAACTTTTATTTCTTGTTAAATTAAAATCCTACCGAGTTCTAGTTCGATGAGAAAGAAAAATGTTATGGACTGGGTTCTGATTTGATTTTCAACATTAAGTTCTGTATCAAAAACTCTACATTGGATTTCCTCACGAATCGAACAACTTTAATTTATTCCAAATAAATTCAACAAAAGTTCAGTCCGGTTGTGTATTTTCTCTTTTGTTAAGCTCGTCAGTGCTTTATTCATCAACATTTTCTCGGTAAAATGGCTCTGATTTATAACTTCAGGCAACCCTAATTCAATTCTTTGTTTTGTTTTCAAACGCTTGTGAATAATTCTCAGAATCACTGCGTTCCAAATTTATTTTTAGGTCGAGGTTTTATCTCAATCCCTGTGAACTAGATGTCAAAGGTCATGATTATTTAGACGTATTTATTTACGAAGCTTCAATTTTCTGGAAACGTATTGAAATGCTCATTTTGCCGCAACATATGCTAAATAAGGTTGCCGGGTTGTCGCAGGAATTGAACCCGGGACTGGTGGATTAATTCCGGTACTCACTACTCTGAGCCTTACCGCCTTTCCAATAACGTTACAATATTTTTGCATTCAGACGACGAGAAATCTGACTTACAGGATCCCCGTGCCATTTGGATACCAGCAATACCCAAGAAAAGTGAGATGTACATTTTTATGGATAATCTTATTGCGTATAATAATAACTAACCTGGAAGGCCTGATTCAAGGAATGCATTCTGAGTCGTTCTCTCTCGTTGCTCTCAAGCCTCCGGACAGTTTTTTCCCGTGGGCTCAGAATGAGTTTTCGTCTGCCGACTGGATTTTTCCTCTTGACAATTAACCCTTCATCACTGCTGTCCACGATTGGACTCTGTTGTTGTCTATTGTCCTCGGGAGCGGTGGTCGTGGACTCCACCTTGACCTTTCTGTTCCCAGCTCCTCGTCCTCGACTGTGACCACGTCCGCAAAGGTCACTCTCCTCATTACTGACACCACTACTACTGCTATTACTGCTGCTCCCACTACTGTTTGCGTGTGTCGCAGCCACTGAAGACGTCGTCGAAGAAGAGTCACTGAAATAATAGTCACTCGACGGTTCTTCTAACATTTTGGCTACAGGATTTGTTCTGTCCAGTTTCTGCAACAAATGTAAAAATAAATAATGTGTACATTTTAGACAGTCCGTAGAATTATTTTATTTTTATTTATTTGATGCTCGGAATTACGGTCAACCGCTGATAAATCGACGTCACATCAGTTATTATAATGTGCACAGTGTTTTGTAGTGGGATTAATTGAATGGAAATAAACAAACAAAACAAATTAGTCTGTTAGCTTTAAAAATAAACACATAGTACTCCGAACCGAACCGAAATTCATGGTAAGGACGGCGATCATGCTATGGGGTAGTAGCTTTTCTAGTAAAGGTCCCCTAAAAACTTAACACATACACAGTAGATTGTCAGTCCGAGGGAATCGGATCCCTCACATATTGAAATAATCAGGGACTGTGTGGAGTGTAGGACAAGTAGGAGGAATCCAGTGATATATCCTTAAAGAAACACAGAGGGAATTATCCATTTACGGAAATTATAAGCGAAGGCTGGGCCACTAGTCCGGGACGTACCGACTGACTGAAACTTTATACTGTTAGATGATATTTCTGTATCTCCTATCGTGTCAAGTGATAATTAAGAACACGCTTGGTTAGCGCGTGAAAGATGTCTGATGCACGCATTGTTTTGAGAAATATAGTTGTTGAGATGAAGTAACCCAAATCCGATTCATCCAAGTTTCTGCTGGTTAATTTGAACTACGATACCACTCCAATGTGCTTACTTACACAAGATGGTTCATAACTATTTGGCTCATCCTGTCTAACCCAACATTTGCAGTTAAAGTTACTTCCATTTAAAATTCTTCACTCCAAATTCCCGCTTTAGTAACTGAACGAATTCTTGGCTGGTATGCCTGAATTGACATCAACGAGGTGACTCTTCTCTAGAGAAGTTACTCTAGAAGCCGCATCGACCCCGATAATTAAGCCAAGGTCTCTAAGGACGAAGTGCCGTACAAGGAATTAGGAAGTGGGCAGACCAGGAATTGAATCCGGGACCCCTTGAGCCTTCCCGACTTTAATATTCTCTTTAGGTGTCAGAAAGCAGAGATATGTACGCAATTTAATGCGAAAAACGTGCAGCTATTTACGTGAGGGGAAACCCTAGGTTATGAACCATCCTGTAGACTCCTCCTGTACTAGAAAATAATGAATTAGAAATTAGACGGATGTTACTTCATACTAACATAAATCAATTTGACTGGGACACTTCAGAAGTTCAGTGAGTGTGTAAATCGAGGTTAATAATTGGGTCTCATGAAATGAATAAACTGGCATGGAATTCTTCTCATTAATGATAGAACTACTTCACAGGGTTAATTACTCTCCAATTTGTCAACGTATGTATTGTCAACTTTCCAAGGATTGGGGAAATGACTAGGATGAATGAGAAAGTCAAGGGGGTTCGTTATGTTGCAAGCTAGCCCGGAATTTCTGAAATAATAGTCATTGTTTTTCAATTATTTTACAGTTATAGACAGTATAACTTGGGTTCTATTAATTGGTACTTTACATTATGCAGTTCAATTAAGGGACTGAGCCATTGAGGCATGCGTTGGAGCAGACATCCGATTCTGACATTTGTCTGGTTTGATTTTAAAAGTGTCTGAGCACCGCACGTTTTTTTTAAAATAATCGGTCAGGTTTGATTGCCATTTCCAATTTTGAGATCATGTTTTATTTTGAGTCGATTGAACAGAAGTCCCATGGATAAAACCAAGGAAAAATTTAATAAACCTTCCATTGTTTTTTCGTGAACATGATTGGTCTTAAATTCGATTAGGGGCTACCACAATATTTCAGGACAGGATCTTCAGTGGTAGCAGGTGCAAGGCCATGACATGAAATTAGTATTCTCTAGAACAGAACTTGAGGTTTTGACAAATTGAGGAAACCTGGGACATTCTTGTATCATGCCGAAGGCCATATTCTGAAAAAGGACCTTACCACTCGGTCAATGTATTTTGGGTACAAACTTTGTATTTTTACGGAGCAATTTTCAGCTCAAGGTGATTTGTCTATTTTGAGATAGGGTTTAACCGCTACCAAAACTGGTAAGGTTTTTTTTAGTTAGATTCTAATTCATGTCCTCTCCATTCATTCTGATTCTGAGAAGCCGGATATTGAAAAATCCGGACAAAGACTACACAAAAATAAACTAAGGTGGATTTCAGCATTTCAAATGATGCACGATTCCGTTTCCATCAAATATGAAGACGGAATAAAAAAAAAGATTTGACGAGATTTCATGATCATAATATAAAGTAGGTCTCAAAATATGTATGAATGAATGAATGTTCTTTTGGTTTTTTGGAACTTCAATTTGAGTGCTATATCTTCTTATCTTCCGATTCGACTGACTCCTTTTCATCGCCTTTTCAAGAAGCTGACAAAGAGACAAAATACAAAAAAAATGTCATGCCCACAGGATAAGGCACGGGCACGGAGTTTACTTTTGCCATTGTCAACGACATGACAGATCGTTGATCATTTCATGATTCATGACAACCTTGACTACACGTTACGTTGTTTTCTGTCTCTACGTGTAGTCTCAACACAAACGCCCCCACATTTTATAAATCAACCATCAAATTTTTTGGCCTCCACAGCAGTCAACTCAATCTTCTTCGTAAGAAGAATGAATGGCTTCTATCTACTTCACAACCTTGGTACATGATTGGTTACACAAATCAAATATATGTCCTTTAAATTATTAGAATACTTAGGATTTGGACAAGGTGGGTCACAGAATCTCATCTGTGTAGGGTCAAAAGTCCGAGAATTCAAAGACCGATTACAATTCTACTTGTGGGTAAAATTTTCTACATAATTTTTACGGGTCAAAAGTCCAATATCCTTAACGGTACTTATGGGTTTTTCCACAAAGAAACATGAAAGCCTGGAAATTTACGAACTTTTAGAAAAATGAACGTCTTTGTGATAGGTCGAAGAACGTCGTCGAATTTTGAAAACCATCCAGATAAAACTAAATTACCTCAATACCATTATAAAAATTACCTGGCGACATCAAAGCAAGAAGTATAACCATTTCCTTCAAATGTTGACTGATTTTTGTGTATTTTTACACTAAATTACAGAGCAACAAAAAATTAGGTAGGCGGTCTATCTCACTCAAGGCAAAGGCACGTTTGTTCAAAGGTTTCTAACATTTTAAATAACCATTAAAATTGGCAGAACAACAATAAGTCGACAGTATGTGTTATTTCGGATCATCAAATAACTTTTGATAATCGTGGGCGAATTAATAAAATTACGACAGAGGAGATGTTACAAGAGTGTATGAACAACAATAAATATTGTTTGAAATGTTTTAACCCAATTAGTACTCCAATGGAAACTCCCCAGAATTTGGAGTAAACTTTTACAGTTTATTTGTAAACTTTGGCCGATTTCTTAATACGGAGTCTAGGAAAAATTGCGTTAATACAGCAAGTCGTGATAAGATACATAGAACGATTCCATGATTTCACCAATTATACATATATCATCCATTAAAAATTATTTAAGCATACTTAGGATCAAGAAACACTTCTATCGTTCCTTGGCATCACTAGTTAATTACAGGTGTACGCTGCGTACATTGTAATTGAAAAATGATCACCTCAGATATTTCTTAGAGAGTAATTCCTAATAAGTTTCCAACTTTGATGGCGGTCTCTCGCAGAGGGTACTCAATTTAATTGAAATGTCAAGAGACAGTCCTGTAATTACTCGAGCCGGTCTCTTGAGACAGGTTACGATTAAAAAATTTCAAATGATATGACTTTAGTATACACGCGACAATTTCTCTCACCTTTCTCTTCGTAAGTATGAGCCGACTTTCTCCTGCTTTCACTAAACTTTCACGATAACTTTTCTTGCAACTCTTTCTAAATTTCTAAAAATGTACAATTCGGTATTAAATATTTCCCACAAAAAAACTTCACTTAACCACATCCCCACATTCACTAACTAAATTATTGGCATGGAGTTCCATGGTCCTGGAAAATGTTCTCCAACGACAACATTGTTCACTAATCATTTTAAGTACTATTCTGAACTTGTCGCCAAAATTTGAATGTCACGATTTTCGAAAATACCCTTGAATGAGTAAGATTTTATATGCATGTGTTTATTGTCGGAGACAATTCTTTCTGACGATCTTGTGTGGTGAAAGTCCAGAGAGCGACTGATTCGCAAACCTGCTTTCCTCTGCATGGACTTTTCCTTAGAATTCCAGGATTCTAGAATCTAGTCGGGAGTAAAACCACTTGGAACCAGATTCCCTTCATACTACATGCATAAATATAGACCAACCACTAACTACACATGTATAGTTTAATAATTTTCCTTCGCGCTTCTTCCTTTTTTTCTTTTCTTTTCTTTCATAAAAACCCGCCCGGATATTAAATGAAATGTGGAAATGTTCCGGGTGAAATTCTGTAACGAGCTTAATGCATTACATTACATTACACAAAGCCATGAAAGCTTTGCTTTCATTTTTTTATAAGTAGTATTACCACCGTCCTCTTCTTCCCTACTTTCTTCATTAAATAATTTCTAGGGTTCCTTTTTTAAAAAAAAATCTTTTTTCGAGTGAGTGGCTGAGTAGCTGATGAAAAGAAGTTTTTCCCACAAAGAAGTCCTTAATGGCCTAGTCTTCCTTTCATCGTCTAGAAAATGAGCCATGCTCATCCATGTTGTGCTTTTGGTTTATCTTATGTTGTGCCCAACAATATTATCACTGGTTTGGTCTACAGGGTGCGCCAAAATTAACTTCCAAGTTTGTGGGGTCAAAAAAATATTAGCTGTACACCTCTTCACGAATAGTGAAAGGTAAACCATTTTCTGGTCCACTTATTGCTGTGCATCCATTTTTTACTGTCATTAATTGAAATTCGCCGAAAAATTATGAACTACCCTGTGTAATATTGAATTTTCGACACAATATATGAAAGAAATGTTACACTGTACCGTTGAGTATAAATTCGAGGAGATTTTCGTTATTCTTTTTGGATGGTTTTGGCGTATATAGCGTAGGTGGAGATTCAATTTCACTCTGCTCTTCTTTTTCGCTAAGAAGATCTTCCCGAATTTTCCTTGTTATATGTACTAAATTTGTGTGTCTCAAAGCGTGGGTGGATGGCTTGGGTTGGCGCAGTGAAATTGGAGAACTGCACGGCATGGTGGTGAAAGTCGAATTTATTCTGGGCCATGCACCACAAGGAAAGGAGAAAGTTCCGCTGAGCCGCGCGGTGTGGGAATTCAAACGACCTTGTATATTTCTTCTTTTTTGATTTCCTTATAGTAATCTTGGATTTCTCCCATTGTGTTTCTTACGTTTTAACAGAGTCTGAACATGACTTTTGAATAATAGATTACTTTATGTGCTATTTACACAATTTACAGTCCAGACGACGAGACGACATGCATTTTCATTTCCTCTGACGTCACTTGACTGATATAATAAAAAAAAGCATTTCAGGAGATACATCACGAGACAAGGTGGTTCATCAGTTTTGAGTCATCACTCCATATTTTGTCACTGCATGAAATATTTTTTGAGTGAAGAAGTTGCATTGGCGACCTGTAAATCTGCTGTGGTAGTGCTGAGACAGTAGTCATAAAACAGGGAACAATGTGTATCTCGCTAATGTAGACATTTTGAACGGCTTATTAGGAACGATTATTTACATTTTTGGTTGCTACTCGTGGTTTTCAGTAAAAAAAGTAGACAATTTCGACAAATTCTTGTTTTGGCTAATGAATCCCGATGGGCCAAATCGTCCTTTTTTAAAAACTGTAAACAAAAAATCTTTGTCAGGTTTCTATCATTAACGATCAATCAAATTTGAATTTGCTAGAAATTTTAAAAAATAATTTCGACAGTCGGGAAAGTTGAAGGAAATTCTAGCTTGTTGTACTTCAGACGCACAAGCAGAAACTAAGAGATACGACCAGAAATGATTCTCTAAAATAACAATGGTCGCTTGATTAGAACAGTAACGGCTGGTGCCACTGTCAGAAGGTGTGCTCACGTGTCCTTGCCCTGATAAAACATAAATCCACATAAATCATTCGTAGCTACGAATTCAGCAATTAAGTCTAATAATTTCAATATTTCGGCAATTCACTCGTGGAGATGAGGAATCAAAGCTTCTGAAATTGTCTTCTGGACTTGAACAGCCAAAATGTCTACGACTGCCCTTCTTCTATAGACAGTCAAACATTCAATACGACGGATATTTTTAGCGATTGTCTTCATCAAATTAATATTTTTTGCAATATTTTCAAAATTTTCTTCCCGAAATGAGAGATGGAAATTTCAACGATTGGATATGGACGATATGCAGAAATAATTTCAGCAATTCCCTGCCCGAGAGGAGTCATAGTTTCAACAATTGTCTAATGAAGACTACAGCAGCTACAAATTTCCGGGATCCTATCAGAAGATTAAAAGTAGACAACGATACTTACCAACGTAAAACGAAGAGTCAGAGTGTGCACACTGATGGGAAAACGAGTCGAAATTTCAAGAATGTACCAATTGGGGAAACATCGAACCAAAGTTTAAAGAATTGCCTACCAGAGTCGAGTCAAAGTTCTTTCCCTTGCCTACACGAGACAGAGAATCAAAATATGGACGATTTTCGTCCAGAGATTCACCAAAATTTCAGTAATTCCCGGGAAATAAAAATGAGCATATTCAATAATTGTCTATCGCAAAATAGTCCGGGTTTCAGCAATTATTTTGAGGAGACGGAAGAACGAAGTTTCAAGAAT
This sequence comes from Protaphorura glebata, assembly GCA_034694305.1. Taxonomy (NCBI): domain Eukaryota; kingdom Metazoa; phylum Arthropoda; class Collembola; order Poduromorpha; family Onychiuridae; genus Protaphorura; species Protaphorura glebata. The sequence goes on along the minus strand of JAQFYE010000267.1, from coordinate 5,166 downwards.
TGGCTTCCTTTGACGAAGAGCCAAAATTTTAACAATTGCTTTCTGAAGTCGAAAAGTGAGAATTTTAATTCCTTCCCACAGCTCGAGAGTCAAGATTTTATTAATTACATGAGGGAAACAAAAAGTGATACATAAATTCATCAAATACTCTGGGAGCTGAAAACTCGGTATTATTGAAATAGGAGATATTATTTCATCTTAAATTTGATTTCGAAATACTGAATAAAATAACAATCTACCGTACAGCAACGGTAAACTTCACCACTTATTTTCGTTCAGAGAATGAATTAGCCTTTAAGCTATCTGTCCATTCTGCATAAAAATACCCAACAAATAGTTGAGTCCAAAGTAGCGTAGTCGGATTCTCGAACAAAATCAGTGATCACAGATTTCGGCAATGATTATTTCAAAAATTACACGAAAATTTTTGTGATGCGGTACAGACGTATATGGTTGCGCGCTATATGTTCCAAAATTTTCTTCAAACTGTGTATCACTGGTTTTCTCCGACTCTTCCTTAGCAGGGGATAAATGATTACGTATTACCATACATATCAATTTGTCATTTCAATGAACAATTTTAATAATAATATTAATTCTTTGGACAACATTAATCTATAAATATTACATAATATATTGTGACAACATTCGCGTCGGATTGGAACATAATCGCCCAAGCGCTTTCTCGGGTATTTACAAAGGTAGAAAGAGTCTAGACTTTAGTAGTTAGAGAAAAAATTATTATATTAGGCGGATTTAAGAGCCTGGATAAAATTACGGCCAAATGCTCAATCACTACACCAACACTACAAATAGCTATTGATACAAGGTACACATGAAATACAGCGACAATACTGGACTCTAGTCCAACTGATTTTGGACCACGGATGGATTCCTCACTCTCAACAGATTTTCTCAGGTTCTCCAAATGAGTAGACATCATTACCCGATGCCATTTGGGATGAATACCAAATTCGATTAAATATTTTAGCCGCCGTAAGATGATACCTCCATCTTCGTAAAAGCCAATTATTCGAACCCCAAAATCCAATTCAAAAAGTCGCTCTTTCCCAATATATAAACTGCTCTCAGCATTTTCATTGTGCTCATCCAGTTGTTTCAATCGAAGAAATGTTGACTCCATTCTATTGGTATAATCAACATAAGCCGTCTTATTGCATTTTAATAAGACTGGGTCGGAGTAATTTAGTGGCCCTACGTATCCGCTATACAGATTCTTATAAAGTTTCTTCGTCCAACTGTGTTCAGAATTTCTAGATCCCCTGAGAAGGTTTTCCCCTAAAGGGGATTTTCGACGTTCTAGTTCCGCGCAATTAGTGTCGTTGGAATATTTGTCTTCACATTTACGAAAATTAGGAGTCGAACGGCAAAATTCACACCATTGAACAGCTGCGATATAGTCTATGCAAAGAGGAACGTAAACTTTATAGCTAGACTCAACTAAATCTGCGAATGTTTCTAAAGTCGATACAGGTAATGGTGCAGTGAGGTCAGTGACAACAATTCCTTTGTACGCATTTGTAAGGATGATCAGTGTGAGAAGAGATGGGCATAATATCCAGACCAAATATTTTTGCTTACGTATGAATACTGTATTAGTAAAGTTAACATTTTGATCAAGCGCTAATGAAATTATGACGAAATATGGATTCCATAGAACATTCTTGAATCTTCCAAAGAAATGTACAATAAATCCGACGAGAACGAGTGTGACAATTATTCCAAACCATAAATATATTTTGAATGGTTTGATGTATCCCATGAAAGACAAATTAGTTTGTATTCCGTCACATGTAAGAAACTCAAATCCATTGGTGTCAAATCGAATAAATTCACTGTAGATTCCAGGGCGATTCCGATCATATGTAAAAATTAAAATACGATTTGTCTCCTTCATCTTGTCTTCATCAGTTCTCGTAATTTCTGAACAATTTTCAGAACCTTGTTTTGCTACGATTCCACCTTTGTTATAAAGTGTGGCGTTCGGTTGACCATTTACCAGAAGTGTGAAGAGTAACATGTTGCCGAATTTTCTCATCTTGTTTTTGACTTTAAACGATTGGAATTCTTGCGAATCGAAATAAATGTTTGGTTGTAGCGGAGATTCCAGGGTACATGTAGTGTCATCTTTTTCTCATCTCAAATGCCAGTGAATCACAATATTTTGAATAACTTCGCTTGTGGACTTCGTCCAAATATTTGGTCAATTCGGCAGGCGCAATTCCGGTATGATCAATACTATATAATTGTTCGTTTGAATCAGAAGTGGAGCACTGTAACAACCCATCGAATGTAAATTTTGTATGTATGTAAAATTTATGAAACTGCGAATGTGGCACCTGAGGATTATAATCAGCAATAATTTCCGATTCTGCGATCTCTTTTTTAATTTCGACATCAACTTTGTCAATTTCTTGTTTATTGTTAAACTTGTGTAATATGAAAAGCGTGTATGATTGTGTTGTGTAATGAAAATGATCTATAAACTCACTGGGCACCATTAAGTCACTTGCGAAGTATTCAAAACGGAAATATGAAAACTGTACCAGATACATCCACATAATATGAAGCTTCCATTTGAACTTTTTCTGTGGCACAATCAAAAAGTTTGCTGTGCAAATGTGTTTACCAAGAAGACGACGTAGTCCGATTGTCGAATTACCGTCTTTACATTCAAATTGGTAATTTTCACGCTTCCAAGCTTTGTCTGACTCCAGGTTTAGTAGTCCTCTCATAGAAATTAATATTATGGGGATTTGAAATGGTTCAATATCAACTAACGCTATCTCTGGAATAATTATCTGGGTCAGACATTTTTCAAATGCTTTCAAGTTGTACTGATTTAAGTCGAGAAGATTTTTACCCACGACAAAATTGGAAATGGAAACAGAGAAACAAATTGCATTAAAAGAAATCAATGAAATTAAGAACGTCAATTCGATATTTTCAGATTTAGTCTTCATTTTTCCGTTTTTAATAAACTTGCCTGCCCTATCGAATTGGTTTGCTTTGCACGAGATAGTAAACAAAAACTGGACCAAATTTCTGCGTGGAAACCCTTAAAGTAGTTCAATTAATTGATCAGAATTTTCATGTCATTTAGCTTCTGTATAATTTTGTAAATTTTAGCTTCAAAAATACTCACACTAGAATACATACAAACCAGTACCAAAACTACATGAATAATAAACATTTCGTCTTTTACTTTCTAATAATTTTCTCAAATTTGTTAGTAGTGGCCACGATAGCTACCGATTATCGGCAGAGAAAGTTTGTTGGAGTATCCTCGACCTTCACTTTGCATTCAAAATTAACCCGGATGTTTTCTCAACTCGGAAAGGTAAAGACTGTTTATGAAGGTATGTCAGAATAGTTGATTTTGGGCGTAGGGACTTTTGGAAACAACAAGCCGAATTGCACGAAACACCATTCATCTCGCATGTCGAACTTTCAGTTGCTTGATTACACTATATTTAAATTGAATGGCTCAAACCGGGGCTTGATTCGATTCATTATGTGTAATGAGTTTGAGAATAATTTGTTAAAGTTCTTAAAGTCCATTAAATTTAATTTCTAAAGTTATATAGCCTAATACCCTAGTTGTGAGTCCTTATATCAACTCTACCCATCACCACCTTTATGGGCAATTACTGATTGCATTTTTAAGGTTATAACACTCTTTAATTGCTGCTCACGAATGTGGTTTAACCAAATAATTTAATAACTTCCCTGCTCATTCTGTCCATACAAAAAGACTGAAAGAGGATTTTGCAAGAGCCCTGGTGACGGTCGGGTGGTTCGACTCCCATAAACCAACCTGAGAACTTTGCCCATACTAGTAATGCTTAGTTATGACGTCATTGACCCACTAATCTTATCGAAAGAAATAGGGCGCCAAGCCATATCACAGTTGTATTTTGAAATAACAAACTCATTAAGAAACCATTGTATTTTATTTAGGTTTTAGATTTGACCATTTATTACATTATTGACTGCTTCATCCACACAATTTCATGAATTATTGTAAATTAAGATAGTATTGCTTCGCCGATCGCATAAGTGCAGCAAAATAAGCCGATAAGCCAACATCACAGAGCACAGGGTGGCTCATGACCTTGCAGCCCATCGCGGGGGAGTCGCAGAAAACTCGAGATATGCATTTCGTAGAGTGTCTCAATTGGGAACTAAGGAGCTATTCTACATTGACATTATACGATGTATGTGCGTAGCGGCGCCCACCAACGGTTAAGTAAAAATCGGCAGGAAAAACGGATTCTTGAAAAGTTTTGAGTCCAAATCACTCCTAAAATAATTTTCTTCTAAAAATCCATTGCTGTTATCTTTTCCGCTATATGCTTATGGTAAAGAAATAAATTTCCTGGTCTCAACGAACTCCACTGCATTATGCAAAATGGATAAGGAAAAAGGGTTAGTCAACAAATAACTTGAACACTTTTTACGATATCGTCCAATGTGTTTAGACTAGGAGCTGTTTTATTGCATAATCTAATGTGTACTTCGAGGTATTTGTATTTCGGTTAGCCATAAAGCAAACTAATTATTCTGGCTCTTATTAAATAGCTTGACTTAGTCCGATTACCGCAATAAATGTTGGAATAATTTAACTAATGCGTATATTTTTAGAAACCTTAATAGTAGTTCAGTGTTGGTGATTTATGAGTTCTTTTAAGTTATACTAGAAAACCTGTGGTTCGAGAATGAAAAAGTGTGATCCACTTGGCAAGTACCGCAATGGCCAGGATATACTGAGACGAAGGACGGTCGGACAGACAGAATCCTTGGGTCATGAATTTCATTAGTATAGTAATTTCCGTATGAACAAGAATTGTGCATCACAATATGTATGTATGACTTGGACGAGTAGTGACTCTCATAGGTTTGCAATTTGTCATGAGTCGAACGGTACACATGACGAAACAATGAAACACTAATGACATATCTCCACATTATGTAAAGCTCGTCCACATCTCTATGTATTGTCAAAAATTTTGCTATGCATGTATGTTTTTGCAGGAGGCGGTCAATATTTTGTATCGGTACTGTTTCGGCAAATGTGTCTGTATCAATTTCTCCATCTGACCATCCTTCAAATTTTCGAAATATTCCTTTATTCGAAATTAGGAT
>JAQFYE010000266.1:0-43630 GCA_034694305.1 Protaphorura glebata | reverse complement strand
TTAGCCGTTTGTTGTTATTTTTGTCATAAGCGAGAAATATCTCATTTTGGACGATTTCTGTTTTTTCCGCGGAACGGAATCTCCTGACTACAAATTTTGTTCAAACTCCTTGGGTTTTCCCATACCTCGCTCACCTGACTTAAAACGAGACGAAATTAAGAAAACATGTTTAAGGGAGTTTGGGTAACCGCAAGGGGTCTCTATACACATTTTATTTAGGTCGGCCAGGTAACCATTCAACTTATACTTAGGGAACCAACCCAAGCTATCCGACGCAGGTTCCTGGGATCGAAACACCAGCATGGCACGGCGGACGTCCCCACTCTTATGCTACAATGCACATGCAAAATTACTTTGTGGGTATACCGAATTCCATCTCGGATTTAGGAAACGTACACGGGTAATATTTTTTGGTAAATTGTGAATGGAGTGAGCTATAAATCATTAATACTAGCGCTGTCGTCACGCTAGGACTGCACTGATTTTGACACTCGAGAGAGTGGTCTGTGAATTGGAAGACAAGTTAAGTCGGTTGTACGAAAGTTGTCGTTGTATGTGTGGACATTGGTCATGATAATGGAAGTTGAAAGGTAATCCAGGGTCATTGAAATGGGACACGACCAGCTCTTTCTCTTTCCTGGACCGAAGTTTGAGATGAAAATAGTGTGCCTGACTGGTGTGGACGGATGTGAAGTGAGGGCGTGAGTTGTACTCCATGGCCTTTATCACATCAAAATGTTTGGACTAGATTTCTTCTACGAAAACGACGACTACTATGTTTTAGCTCAGCACTTTGAGTATACAAACATTTATCACTTGGGAGTGACATAATACACTCCCATCTGACTGACTCTTCCTTTTTCCTTGAGTCCATGAGGTCGTTCTAAATCCAATACATTTCCTCACGCTCTCAAGTATTACATTTAACGCCCTACTGGGCTTCCTTATGCGGTCTGTATTCCATTCCAAGAGAAAAAAAAGGTTTTTTTGGCATTTACTCCGTCTCCCTAGGCTAATAAACAAAATCGTGTACCTACTTAAGCTATACACCAGCGTCTACGGATAGGTCACATTCAACACCTTTTTTCTAGTTAAACTCAATTCGAGAAACACCCGACAAAATACGTAAATTGAGTAAGTACGAACATTTAAACGTTTGCTCCTTTACAAAATACGTGAACTAACCCGTGACTTCACTCTTCATTTCTCTTATTCCATCATCTTCATCCATATCACCCGTACTCTTTTACTTTGCCCATGTTACACATTATTTTTAGATCTCAACTCTCATTAATTTTTGAGAGCTGTATGAACCCCGAGTTTGCCAGCTAACCTTCCCAAAGTCACTTCCTTAGATTTGAGAGGACGTTGACAGTCAAAAATTACCAAATGTGTGAAGAAGTGAAGTTAGAAGTTAGTAGGGGTAGGGGCCCCGGACTCCAAAAAAAAACTCAAAAAGTTCCAATCTAAACGAAGGACTACATCTGCATTTAGCAATAATTCGAACATCATCCATCATCAGTCTGTGTAAACTTTTTCTCTTTTCCCCGTCTTCTTCTCTTATCCATCCCCAACATTCTCTTGTCCTCTTTCTCCGCAAATAGAAAACCAACTCCCAAGTCCTAAACTAACTCTAACCGTCTTAACTCTCCACTGAGGCTTTACACGGAGGCTTGCTGTGAGATAAAACTCATAAGCTTTTTAGAAAATCTCGTCGTCAGACGTTAAAGTGACAAATGAACGGTGAAAAGACGAACACCATGCTCAATTCAAAAACTCAAACTCAATTCCTCCCTCAGTCAGTCCTTTTCCCCGTTTTGTCATATTTACTTACTTTCTCACTCTCTCGTGTAACCACAGTTTAAGGGGGATTGGAATAAAACATTGGGAATGATATATGGATTACATCCTGGATTCACAGACCAGAAAACATTCTCAAATATATCACCACATTGTTTCCTACTAAATTCCTGAGCTTGTGCATAATTCTCTTAAGACTCGACCAAATACTAGAGCTTTCCCGATTTCGGAATATACAGAGTGTGTCTTCTTTTTTATTTCGACAATTTCCGATGGTTCTCATTTCCTAACCGTGCGAGCTAGAAACTTAAAATTTGGAACATATTACAGCTCTGACATTACTCTCCATGACAAAAAATTGTAGTTTCCAAAAAAATTAAAATGCCGAAGAAATTGGACGTTGAAGTGTATTTCAGGATTCAAAAAGTTTCCAAGGACTGTTTCTCAGAAATACAGTTGTCAAGGAGATGAAAAAGGATGGAATTACACTATCTCGCAGCACAGTGACTATCAGACTCATCTCTGTCGGGTTTCGTCTAAAAAAATATCGGACTCCCACCCCGCGCTGTGGAGCAAAAACCTCATCGACGCCCCCTAAAAAACAAGCAGAAAGTGAAGTTCGGGAAACGATTAATGGAATGACGGGTCGTGGAGTCATCCCTCTCATCAAGGTGACCCGAAATGTAAAAATTAACTCGGAATACTTCATTCAGCACTTGTTGAAGCCAATCTTGGAGAGAAAAGTTCCAAAATTATATCCGGGAGAGACCGCCATGACGCAGATTAGTCGCGCGGATCCTGAAAAATCACCCCCTGTGCAGATGACTTGAGGTCAAAACTCGGATTGACCATCATTCCCAGGGCAGAGATCCCTGTCAAGAGTCATGACGTCAGTCCCGCACATTATTTTGGATTCGGTTTCCTAAGAGAGAAGCTCGTGGACCGACAGGGATCCTCATGAAATGACGTATGGAAACTTTTTGCATCCTGAAATCCACTTCAACATCCAATTTCTTCGGCATTTTTGGCGTTTTTAAAAACTACAATTTTTTTCATGATGACTAATGTTAGAGCTGTATACGTTCCATATTTCAAGGTTTAGCAAGAAATGAGAACCATCGGAAACTTTCGAAATAAAAAAGAAGACACCCCTGTACGTACCGCAAAATTAAATGAAAATTAAACCCAGTTTGTATTTAGAACACAAGTTAGAATAATCCATAATGCAACGCCAATGGAAATGGATTGGACATGTTGGCATTTAGAAATGTATGTACTATTTATATTAATTGGGATAGAATAGTTTATTTGTGTGTTGCTGAATTCAGCCATTCCACTTATACTTAAATGTGCCAGGATGCTTTGGGAAAATGTTAATAAAGATTCAAATCAATAGAATTTGGTTACTGTACTGAACAGTTGGGGAAATGGAACATTACGTCTCAAATAAATCTTGAGACACCATGGCTCAAACTCGAAATCGTATTTAGGAGTTTTACGGTGAGTACATTTGTCAATGCATTTTGCTTTAGAATTCGACGTTTATCAGAGAGTTACAAGCGTATGTATGTGTGTATTCAGGAGGAGGTCTAGGGGAACAATAAGGTACAAGAACAATAAGGTAAGGTAACTCTTACAAGCATAACTGGTGGCTAGAAATAAAGGCAATTGTTATTTTCATCTGACGTATTTCGGTGGTAGTCAAGTAAAGCGTACGAACGAATTAGTAATATGCATGTCCTAATGAAGAATTAGTTTTCGTATTCTGTATTAGACCTTGTACTCTAAAGTAAACTGTATATCCAACGCCCTTTCGAACGCAAAATTGGAGCATTTAGTAAAAATATAATGAACAAGCGTGACTTGACGAGAGAAAATATAAAACGAAATTCTTGTACTATTTAGTATGTGAGCTGGAATCTTTTAATCCAAGTAATGGATTTTAAAAGGGAAAAGAGGAAAGAAAATAGTTGGGGAATAGACTACAAGGAAATTAGGTAAGGAATGTACGACGGAGCAAGAAAACTTGCGGGGATCATCAAAAGAGAATCATAATTATACTATGTGAGTATACATACTGATAATATTATGAGCCTAGTTGGGTAGCGACAAACCGACACGGGCGGAAAAGTCACACAAACAAACTACAAACTCTTTATTCATTCCATTTTATAATTCTACAAAAAGTAATTGTGAAAGGAAAAAAATGAAAGAATCAGCTCTTGGGTTTTGTGTGATTGATACGTATACTATCCATGAACGAACTCCATGTTTGCTTTACATGTTTTGGTGAGGCAATTGAAAAATCATCCTTATTTAATTAAAGTCGATGTTAAACAAACGAAAAGTCACGTACTGCACTGCTCTATGATGAACATAATAGAATGGAAATCCTGTACACTTCATTTCATTACCGACTGGATTGGAAACCCGTACCCGGACAATACAGAAAAAAAAATACTTTTGTAGCTGTTCTGATGAGAATTAGAGAGACGAGAGACAAGTTGGATTTTCTACGCTGTATTTTTTCCAAAATGTCTTTTGTTTCCATTCTGAGTGACCGCGAGTAGAACCTAAAATTGATATAAAAAGGTGCAGACAACATATTGTAGATGACTGACTCTGCCTTCAATATTATGCAATGGGATACAAACCAATACATGCCTTGGAGCATGGAACTGCAGTATTTGGGCATCAAAATGGGCTGTGAAATTTGATCTGAGAGTTAATAAAGGATGTACTATTCTTTAGATTTCTCAAGTATGAAAACAAATTCCCCTCTTTTCCGTCCGAGGTGTCCGTCTGTCCCAACAGGTACATTATTGTAGACAGTCGACGATTGACGACGAATCAAATTCTTGATAAAAAATGAAGTGCTGTAATATAATGTATTAGATAGGGGACCTGCGAATTAAGTGGTCCAACCCCAATAAGGAAGAGCATCAGCTGCAATTCCGACATAATTTCTCCATCTTACTTACTTTGGAGAAACAAACTATGGCATAAATATGCAGATGTCTAATCCTGTGCTTCATTTATCTACACATAATGTACTAAATTCTATGTGTTCAGTTCCTGTATGTATGGTGAAAATAATGCATTCACAAAAATTCCAATGTATTTCCACTGTGACTAGTATTTTGGGAGACTGACAGGAAAACATGATTGTAAAAGTCGGAACCGCGGGGACTTTTTTTGGAAGGATTCGTTTGAACTGGCGGAGCAAACAAGAGAATACGTTATAAGCGAAGTCTATTTAAAACACAAACTTTTGACAAGAAAACCCATGAAATTGGATCACGATAATGTTTGACTAGAGATTTTTATGCATTGAGTGACGTGATATAATCATTTCTTCTCCTAGTGATGAGTACATGTAACAATGTAACGATAATATAATACTAATACTAAAGTGGTCCCACGTAGTCACACAGTCAAAATCATGATTTTTAACGGGAAAAGCGGAACGGGAAGTCAAAATGCTCGGCAGGGCGGAGGGACGGACACAGCTGGGTCCAAATGCCCCCAAGTTTGTTTATCACTTTGTTCAACTTTTACAACTTCGGTTCATTTGACTCCGAAAAATATAATGACCACTCAAACTAACTCATCATTTCCCATTCAAGCCTTTGGGATTTGAAGATGGAAACTCCAGGAAGGAATAAATAAATCCCAGCACCCTGGTCCACACTGTACGTTCCATAGAAGGGGCAGGATTAACCCTTTGATAAATTTAAGAAACATTATTGCATATGGCACCCATTTCTTTTGAGAAATTAAAACGCCGCGACAAGGAGGATTACATTAGCATACCATATGCTCAGCGGTACAAAACGGTGTTGGACTAGAGACTGCATTACTATCTGTGTTGTAATACTTTGGAGGAAAGGAATATTGTGACTTGTGGCGTCACGTCGGGGAAACATCAAATCAAAAGTATGCGAGGACTGTCTATCATGCACTCATATAAAGTAGTATTTGCCATTTGTCCGTCTGTGCTCACGCATTTCTTGAGAAAAATACTTTGGAGAAATTCCGAACCTGAATAGCAGGGTTGGAGGCTTTCTCCCTCGTAGAAATAGACGATAAGCCATCATTTGGCAAACATTGTGTGATATCTGAATTCTGTCATCGCACAACTCAGGATAGATAATAAGCCCAGGGTATAACCCCCGGTGTTTTATTTTCTAATAACGGATGATCCATTGGAAGCGTTTTGCGCAGGTGACTTTGAAATATTTATTCGTGGCATAAAATTGGCGAGAACGTTTCAAAACTTTAACGAATATCTGAAATGCCGTTAAAAATATTATTTCAGGTATCTGAAATTTCGGGCCAAGCCGAAAAAAATTAAAACAATTTGGATCGGGTCGGTCCGGGTTCGGAAATAAACTTGCCGATAAAAAATTGAAATACTTCTGATCGGATCGTTCCGAAATGTTGGAATACCATATTCCCATGATGGGGGGAAATGACCTCATTTTTAATCGCTCATTAAAACTACTAGCCAGAATTCGTTGGAACGAGTGTAAATGTAGATAATTCTTGTTATTCTTATTTTATTCTGTGGGGGGTACATGTCTGACAAGCAGAAAAGTCCCTTCCCCTGTTGGGGGGAATTTTGATTTTGTTTTGGAACTTTCAAGTGAGTATTAAATTCTGACCAAAGAAGCGGAAAATTTGAAGATCTTGTTTCTTGTAAGTATTACAGGGGGCCAGGGCGAAGCCCTGTCCCTATTTCATTTGGTTCCTTACTGAACCGGCTGTAAGGCCGGGCTTATTGCTAGTATTATATGAAGTCTAAAGGAATAGAGAATCATCGTAGATGGAAACGTTGAAGGGCATGACGCAGATTTGCGTAGTAAGACTAGGAGAAGCAGACGGTGGTTGTGGAAGAAAGAAGGAAGATATTTCCATTTCCAATTAAGACCAGCATATCTGCTAATAAAAGTCAGATATATTCATTTTACAAGAAAAGGGCAAGCGGAAAAATACTTAGGAAAAGGCAGAGAGAAGGGGAAAAGAGAAAGCGCATAAAATGTTCTTTTTAGCTTAATGCAAAGGCTTAATATTGGTTTTAATAAAGGAGAGGAAGACAAAAGTTTGTGAAAGCATAATAGAATTGTTCAATCTCCTCTGCCCTGTTCTTCTGGTTCTCCTCGGGACTACTCTCCTAACAAACCTAGCACCACTATGAACGACTTCTATTACAAAAACTACACGAGTAAATGTGTACTACTACCGTACTATACCTTACACAAAGTATGTACATACTTCTGTTCTCAAAACCTAACCCAGGAGCTTTCATCATCGGTCTCAACGCTCCACTTTGCTTTTTCCCTCATCATATAACTTGGTAATTACCGACATAATTTTGTCAATTTACAAGCTTCTTACTACCCATTTTCTATTACTCTCTTCTCTCTATATCTCTGTCTACAATCCCCAGGAAACAGCATCATCATCCAACAAGGACAACCAACTTGTGTCTCTTCTCGTCCTCTCGTCGACATTATCATCATTGTCCCCACCCTCCGCCCACTTTTCCATGCATCACTAATCAAACCTCTCATCTCCATTTAAAACATCATGTGTCGGCATCCTTCAAAATCCATGTAGTAGTTTGAAACACAAAACATGACGAACACCATGTTCAACAACCTGGGAGAATTGTCAAAAACAATGAGTGGCTTTTCTTGGGATACTGATAGTAGAAGTAGAGGACAGGACACACGAATCCGCCCAGGACAGGATCACTCACATTTCACATTCTTCATGGGTTAGGATTTGAGTCCAGAGCAGGAACAACATTCCCGGGAAACGAACGGGGTAGTCGATTGATGAATAATATGAAAGAATGGGTTGACGGGACTACCCTGCCTCTACCATTTCACAATCTTCTATAAAGGAAGAATTATTAATTGATTATGAGAAAATAGACGTTGTTGTTTGGTTTTACTTCCTTCTCCTTCGTTTGAGACTGGAGAAAGTGATTTGTTGTTGTGGAGTGGAACAGAGAAGGATGCTCATTGTAATGCGAAGGTTATTTTCAATTAAGGAAGACAAGACATATATAGAGGACGGGAAGGAGCCCAAGCGCAGAGGATTTAGTCAGTATCAAAGTTACAATTTTATTATATTCACCTTCCTGATTCAATTTCCTTGGCTATTCAATTTCTCAATTGAGAAATCGCTGGCGTCCTCGTCGTCAAGACTCCTCACCAGCACAGTGGAGTCAAACCTATTTTAGAATTTCAGTAATAACCCTTCTCTCTCTCTACGACTGTGTAGTATCCTCATCCTTCTTCTCTTTAATAGTTAATATTTTGCGTGGAATTAATTTCACTGGCTCCCTATGCCTAGGGAGGAAATATGAGAGGTTCATCTTTAGCTACCCGAACCGTCTGTCTACTTCCAAAGCTCCGCTACCCGTTTCTCCTTCAGACTGCTAATGTTAATTAGACAGACAGTAACTCTGTAGTAGTCGCCATCACCAAGGAAAAGGAAAAGACGCCTACCCGAGTATATCTAAAAACATTTTTTAGAACATACGACCTCTTTCTATGTCATGTCATGTAATGTAAAGCAATAAAGGATCACATCTCACCCTTCAACTAATCTAATGACATATTGAAATATATGTTACACATGTGTCGTTTAATACCCGTACAAATATAATCATGTAACTACAGGAAATCCTTACTTGGTTTATAAGTTCTCTCATACTTGCGGAATCCTATATGAGACGAGATTTTATGACAAATCTCCTTAGTACTGTCAATAATACTAGTCGTAGTTCATTTAAAAACAAATAAAGGAAGAAGTTGTGCAAGATGAGATGGATAAACTGGATGGTGTCTTTTATTCGGCTAGTTGATCCTTTGAGTATTTGATTGAATGTTGGGTCTACTTATAAAGACGTGCCACATTTATCCCATTTTCCTCTTTTTGAATATTTAGATGGAATAGACCAAGTTACGAAATGTTTTGAGAGAGAGAGAGAGTTGAGGGAACAATTTGTGAGAATAGTCCCAATCCCAAACCCATCAACACCATACGGAGAAAATTAATGCTACGTCTACTCTCTCCCTTTGTGGCTTCATCAAAAGAAAAGTACCAAATGAGAACTTCACGAGTCAACAAAATACGGTGTCCGCTGTTTCATATTTGCTAGTATTATTGGTGCTAGAGATTCCGACTACCGCTACAAACTACAACCATCATAGCAAACTCTCTCTACCTCTTAAAATATTCACCGCATTTTTATTTCCTGACCTTTATCTCATGCTGATTCTCTGAACTCAACCAAGGCAGGGGACTTCGGAAAGAGACCAAAAACCCGGACTGCACTTCAACTCCAGAGTCCTTCTCAACAGTGGCACACTACAAACGGATTTATCCTCCTGGATGAGTGATCTCATTTCATCATCAAGAACCCCATCAACATCTCAAACTTCTTAACAAACCCTCAACTTCATTCTCCATTATGGTTTTGGTTACCAGCCGGCATCACCATTCCATTCTATTGCATTGGATTGATACAATCAACAAGGAATGAACCCGGGAAAATAATAGATATATGATTGAACGCCGACAATCAGGGAAGGAAAAGGTGATGAGGCTAAAAGATTCAGAGCTGACTCGGGTGCTCCTGTACTTTACTTTACCTCTCCCGAACACTCCTTCCTGTCTCCTTCAACTCAACAAACAAACATCATTAAAATCCTTCCTCTGCTTCTCAGTCAGTAGCTTTTTCAATTACAATCATTTCATCCACAGTTAGACAAAGGAAATGCATACAGATACAGATAAGTAAGTAATTTATCGGGATGAGTTGATGAGAAGATACATGGTAAGAAGTCGTCCTGCATTTTCCTTCATTTGTCGGAAGTTTAATAGTAAATGAATTTAGATAGTTTGTCTCTCACTGCATCCCATCCGGCCTGTTCGAAGGATTGATATCACCTTGAATTTGTCATAGAGAATGAGTAATTAACTACCCGGGTTGTCTAGGAAAGGTAGCCCCAGTAGTAGGAAAATACTCCAGTATAGAAGTATTACACCATGAGTATTTGAGGGATCGAATGCTCGCCGTAATGAAGGGGCAAGGGTTGTCTATACTGCATCAAACAGACTGTGACAGAATATAATGACCCCATTATGGGGATGTCTCGAGTTCAATTCGAATTCTTCGCTGTAACTAATTTCACTATTGAAATATTTCGAATAAAAAATTTATTTCAATCGAACGACGTTTTTTCAATTCCGGTGCGTTCACCGGACTACTGCTCAAGAAAACTCGTTAAGTACCATCCTACGTTCGTATGGGATTGTATCCTCTCGGATTCTGCAAATCACTTAATCTGTTAGTCTAGAATTTGTTCTGTCGATTGTTTTTGAGGTAGAGAGCAGGTTGAGAGGGAGAGGCCAAAAGATAAAAACAATTAGTGTAGGAACCAAGGGAAAAGAATATTTATTATATGATTCATTTACGAGTTTGGTTTGTGTGGACGGTTTGAAGATGGAACGATTTGAGTTGGAAGTTAGTTGAGTTCTAAGTATGCAGGAAAATGAGTAATGAGTAGTTGAGTTGAACTAGAAAGACGAAGAAGATCACTTGTACCAGATCACCAGGAGATGAGTTTGTTGGTGGTCAAATTGGTCGGAGTTGAAGTGAGAAAAAGTAAGTGATGTAAAGAAGAACAAGAAGGGAAGGAAGGTAGTCAGTGAAGCGGTAATTCGAGAGAAATGATGAGAATTGATTTTGTGATTGAGTTAAATGCATGCATACTTTTTGCTGGTTCTGAACAACTGAGCCTTGAGTTAAACTAGTAGTCAGTCATGGAAGTGGACACGGCTATGTAATATGTCCATGGTTGGAATAGCAAAGTAATAGATTTAGTTTTTGGACTCTGTTCACACGTCCAAACTGTCCAGATACGGTTCTAGTAGTAGTCCCTTTCAGTCAAACTCAATGTTATTCAATATAAACTCGGAGACAGACGGAATCGATTCTTCCACAAACTCCGTTATGTTACATGAGATACGTCCATCCATTTCCCCGTAAGCCTTGTGATGAGTACCAGACGTGTTCATGTGAGAGGAAAATCCTATTCTATAAACGATTGACCACTGGCGTTTGGAGTTAATCGAGGATTGCATTGTCTATGTATGCTTGAGCATATTCTGTTCCAGCCAGCGATACAAATTAGTAGACTTGTATTAATGGTCAAGTTTTTGGTGGCTGGGATAGCAATTTCACGCCGTCGTCGGTTTCGGAACACCAAGTAAAATACTTTCGATTTCCATGAATCCAAAGCCAATCATCATGAGTCAGGACATTTCTCTGTGATTTTGCCGCACAAATAAATGGTGCCGGGCGGAGACAGCGCTTCCAGCGTACACACACATACACATTTTGTAAGCTGCTTCACTATACTAATACCATGTCTCCGCCAGTTCGCCACAATCACAATAGGTGTGCATTATTTTCTTATTCTAACCCCAGATTCAACGATATTACTCGTCTTCCCATGACTCTCGACTAGACTACGAGTGACTTTTTCCCTCTTTTGTAGAGACGCCAATAAAACTCCACAAATGTGATTATTACGACGACTTTCGGTTCGAATGAAAGGGTGTTATGTTGGCGTAGTAACACTATTAACCAGTATATTCATTTTATCCTCCGTGCCTGCTTTAATCTGACACGAGTCCTTTCATTCTGATCCTCATGACACTGTTAGAGAGGCAGAGGATTAGTGGTATGTTCTTGCAAAGGTGTGAAAATACGTTCAATTTCTCAGAGGATGATTCCAGTTTTTTTTATAAGTAACAATCTGAATTTGAACTGTTAGAATTTAATTCAAAGGAAAAGTAACTCAAATGATTTGTCTCAGTTAGTCATTGTAAACCCAACTTCTGCAGTAGACCTCGGGATGTGTAAACAGAAACCGTGAGGCCGATTTATTTGTATTAGTGGTCAGGTCGCCCTAAATCCTACTTGCTTCCACCCTCAAGTTAATGCCAGCCGCTCCAGGTTTTAGTAAAAATATTCATTTTCTCTTGAGGAGAAAAGCAGGTCATAGTTTGGAAAGCAGACTATGAAAACGAATGATACACCCTTTGTCCGCTTCGACTATTTAGTTATGCTACTTCCGGATCACCCTTCAAATGGTTCAAATATAATGTAGTGTAAGCCGTTTGAAGGAGAAACGCTGATTCCCCTTATATTTTGGCCCCACTACTTATGTATACTACATATGTATAGGGATATAATAGAAGTTCCTGTGTAAAGTTGATTTTTCTAGGTGGAGAAAAGCCGTGTAGCTGGGTCATAGTCCTACTCGTAGCTCATAATACGGTTCTGATAGAAACGCTGGCTTTTGCAAATCTTCTTTACTCACACACTCTGACGTTCTTCGGATTACGGGAATCGAATAGAAAGGATTGGGAGTGATGGAGCCTTACTATCTTAGTGGGACATGAAGCCGTGGAGAAATGGGGGGAAACAAAACATAGGTACAGGAGAACTAGCAGTTATTACAACGAAGCCATATAAATTTAAAAACACGGGAGGATGCGGATGAAGGAAACTCACTCTCTTCCTAAACCCATTTTTCTGTAGGGCACGAAAAATTTAATTTATTCCAAAGTGATAACAAAGCGATTTCCTCTTTCTGTCCTTACTCCAAGAATCAAAAGCAAACAAAAATTTTCATTTACAAAGAGGAAGAATTCATTAAAGTCACGCCAGAGCTTAAACACATTAAGGAACCGGGGAAGAGTCAAAACCATAAGCCGGGCATGGAGATACAATATCCTCCCTACTTTTTTAATACATTCAGATAGAAACAAAGTCTGAGGCTTAGTTCCCATTTTCTACCGTCATAAGTCTGGATGGAAGATCGGAGGTCTCAGTGAGTCGTGTTCTTGCATCTCATACAAATTCACTTGAGCCCCAACCCACGGCCAAATTAATACTTTTAGTCCATATATCTAATTGACATGGAATAACTTCAGTCTCACTCACCATTCCGAAGTCCACATAATCACTTTTATACTTTCTTACTCATCTTTCCCATTCTTTTTCTATAGATGAGGCAACGGGAGTTCGTTTTCTTACATAACTAGTTATACTTCCACCTTTTATGTACAACTTGGAAGATAATATTGAGCGGAACGGATTACTATTTGACAGGTGGGTGTGACAGTCAGACTCAACAGTCGGCACCTTCACGCTCAACCTTTAATTACTGTGCTGTAGAGGGCAAACAAATAACTCGTTTCTTAACTATTTCCTGCATAGAGAAAGTTTAATTGATTGTTTTGAAAGACATCTCTTGGACAGCCAGTTCTTCCATAAATGATGGCATAATACGACACTGCAATTATTGTACATATTATGCGTTAAGTGAATTTTACGTAGTGAACGTGGTCTTGCAAGGAAAAATTAATTTAAATTTATTACAATGATATAAAAGTAAACATAAAAATCTAACTACTACCAATTTGAAACTTCCAATTCGAATTAGAAATCTGATGGCCTCTTGTCGTTAATTGATTAAATGAAAGAGTATATAACATTGGATACATTTGTCATTTGTATTAAGACGATACAAGAAGCTGGTATTTCACTCTTATTTTCATGAGATGTACAACAAATCTGTAAACGGAGAAAGGAAACAGGATTAGGGAAAACTAGGTACCTGGGAAATCGTAATTAAAGAAATGCCGTCCGAACGTTTAGTTTGAGTTGAGGAGTTAAATGACTTGATAATAGGATTAGAAAAGAAGAATAGGACGGAAGAATGATCCTTTTGGAGGAGTCGAGTGATCAAGAATGAAATTAGGAGGACGTGTGAAAAGAGAAAGGTGTTTTAATGAGAGTCGCGTGTACAAAGTGTACATTTGTGTGAATTGAGATGAAGAGGTTGGAGTGGGAGTCGGAGATGATCCTTCCCTGCGGTTCGAACAGTCAGTCGTCCCATTCAATTCAATTCTAGTGTTTGGACATTCATGGAGTGAGGAGTCATTCTCATTCTCCACCGTTAATCCTTTTGAAGAGGATGACAATAAAAAGTGTTTTCTTTGAATTGAGAGGGACACTCGGTAGTCGGTAGACTTGGACACGGGTGTTTGAAAGCATGCAGAGATTTGACTGAGGGTAACAAAACATCCCTCCGGAGAAAATCTGTCGGGGTTCTCTTCAGTCTAGGAGCAGGTATTTGTAAGACCACAATTCTTGTACCCCAGGACATAAGGAACTTCTTTCACTGCCCGCCCCGACCTCACTCTCAATCCTCAAACCCATTTATTTGTACAATGATTGAGCCTTTATACTAATACTTAGAGAAGCAGAAGAGAGAATGGAAGGGGTACAAAGGTGTTTGTCCTCCGAAACCCCTTCCAGCTCTTTAGTAATTATCTAATATTCTAATATCATGTGAGTGGACGACTCCTTCCTATCTCTCTGTTATACATTGACACCTCGAACCCAGTCAAACTCCATCCATGTGTCCAACCTAATTACATTGAGCTTTAACAGAGATACAAAAAAGAATAAATGATTGAGTTCTTAGACCCAAAAACTTGGCAAAAAGATTCAATATGTAAGTGGAATTTGCAAAATGCTGTCGCAGACACTGACCTGTGCACTCTGTTCCCACCTTCCCTACAATTACAAGAAAGGTCTAAATAATTGACGGGCGAATACCTAATCAAGTCGTCGTGGCCTTTGGTCAAATTTGTGAGACTCACTATTAATTTGCATTGTTCACATTGCATGTGTGTGGTTGTAATATGTGCGTAGTTCATGTGTTTTAAGAAAGAAGAAATGGAAGAAATCACAGAGCCAAACCAGGCGGGACATCACAAAAAAGTAAGAAAGGACCTAATTGGTATTCCAGGTGGAATGGCACTGGTCTTAATTGTCTAGAATGCTGACTGCCTTCAGACGTTTGGGTTGAGTGTAATTATGGGGCTCAAGCATTTGTATGTCAATGAAGTTCCAACCCCCCCGGAGTTGGCAGAACCACGTAAACAATAAATGTATAATATGAGTAGTAAAAAGATTCCACCACAATAACTTGTTACTGCCCACTCGTTCTTTTATGTGCACTCCGCCAACTTAGTCACTCTTTGTAAAAATGAAAATCTGTGAAACAATCAAACATGCATCCGCCTATGGGGGCTCATCACACAACACATTAAAAGAAAACTTAGTAATGAGAAGAGATTTCATCATTTTCATTATCAACATTAATTCCATTAAAAAAATTATATGCTCATTGGCACTGCTTTAAATTCAAATTATTCTTCTGACTGCGAAAGGTGCAACCCCGTATCTAGTGTTGAGTTTAATAAAGTCTTTAAAATCGTCGAGGTCTCTGAGAATACTACAACCACTCAAGCACACCGACTGAGATGGGGCATAAGATTTTATTAGATTGTCTCACGGTTTCAGGCACGTAGAAGAAATAGAAAAATCGCTTCGAAGAAACCCTTGTCATCAACCCGGTGCGGTGAGAATCTGGTGGCGGAAAAGATGAAGGATTTAATTGGGAAAATTAATTAATATCAGTGGGATAAGTACCTGAAACCATAAGAGGAAATGGAGTGTTGTAATAATACGTGTATGATCAAACAACACGTTACTCATACTTTCCAGGAATGTTTTGAAAACATTGGATTGAGCAGCTTTGAGAACTGAGAAGTTTAAATTGCTTTTGCGAGATGAAAATTCTTGTTGTGGAGCGCGCTTCATTTTCCGATTTCTTCGTTTTCCTCCAGTCTGGGACTGGGATTGAAGAAACGGTTCCTCTAAAAAAAGTGTAATTATCTGAAAAAACTCCCAAAGCATTGAATTCTATACAACAAACGTATTAAATATCCTCCCCTTTCAAGGATGAATGGATCTTTTGTAACCTCTCATTCTTCTCCTGTGCTCTCCTTCAAATAGATACTCACAATATTAGTTCTGTTATTCACTTTTGTCTCCCATATCTTAGCCCAGGTCAAAAGAAAGAAGAAACCTCCGGTTTAGTTTTTTTTTCTTTAAAAAATGTTCCACAGATATGTGCGGGAGTTTTCTGTCTGTCTGTCCTTCTTATTTATGCCCATCATGTCATCCATCCCACAAATATAATACATAGTACACCTTACCTGAGCTACACCACTCGCCCAGTCAGAATAGAATAATACCCACGACACGGTTCACTTCAGAGAGATACAAAATTACAAAACGATACACAATACTTCAAATTTCCCTAACTTCTTTTTCTGTCTCAATATAAATAATACGAGTAAGTAAGAAAGCCTATTAGATACCCCCCCCTTCGTTTTCTCTCTTTTATATTACTCTTCAATATAGTGTCACTTTATTTCATTTCCGCTCCTCTGATCGCCCAGTCGGTCCGTAGAATTTAGGTTATGATTTTTTTTACCAAGTGATGCTGAAGAGAGGCTCAATTTATAAGACCACAAGGCAAGAAGAAGAATGCAGCATTCAAAAGAGATCAACAGAACGTTAGAAATAAAATTCAACGGGACATGAATCATGAATGAGTCTTGAATCCAGCAATCTCAATCTCACCGAATCTCATAAATTAGGGTTACATTTTCGATTAGACCTGGAATTAGACCTAAGCGATTGAAAATACTGGAGTCAGTATATTATTCCACAGATGGGGGAGGACATTTAGTTGAGACACTAAACAGTTTTTAAAACTTTACAATTGAATTCAGATTTGCGTGGGTGAAAGAATTAAATTATGCCCCAATTCTGCTCGGAACAATTTCACGTCATTATTTATTTAACCCCATTTGTCTATTACTGTTAAGTTGAAACTCAAAAAACTTATCGCTACTTATGTTTCTTAGAATTGCGTATGTCAAACTACTCATCTAATTTCAACTTCGTCGACTGGATTCAGATAATGATATTGTGGTTTGAACAAATCAGTAAATGACAAAAGATGAATATTTGTGAGAGAAAGAATGCATGCCCCGTATTTGAAAATATGACGTATTGCCAGCAATTCCGACCGGAACGAGTGAAAACCAATGGTTCGCTAGGAAAGTACATAAATAGGGATTATTCTAGCAATAAACAGAATCTCTTTTTAAATCCTTAAAGCCTGAACTTCTCTTCTCCATACAACTTATGTACTGGAGAATGTTTACAAGGAGTTATGGTTATTGCTCTGGTTTCAGCATTAATTCCGTGAAAAATCACCCTCGACGCCTTCGTGCTCAATTAGTACAAATTAACCATCAGCAATCACATGCAAGTAATTTCTCTTACTTATGACTTGAATATGGCACCTTACAAAGCTTGACATTTGTAAATGGCAGGTAATTCATTGTAAGTGTATTTAACTACAAAACCGATGTGTAGAAATTAAAGAGGTGAACGATTAAATTTGAATAAAATGTATGAGTTGTAAGTGTGGCTCAAGAGAGTAAATTAATTGAATAGCTTAATTAAATTTGAGATTCCTCCTCACGAACGATCACTTGAAGAGTTGTACGTTTGTGATTAAAAGAATGGAGAATTATTGTTTTTCTTTACTTAGCCCTGGGAGACTAGACGGAGGAATAGAAAAATAATTATTTGAGAGCATGAAAGTATTTTATTTTAAGACATAAGCTCCGATCAAAATGTACGGAGCATAATTTTTTAGGCGACTTGACTCTAAATGGAGAAGAAAGGGTTGTTCGTTCAAGGAAAAGGTGGTTGTTGACAGAGAAGAGGTGAGGGATTTGTGAAACGCATAATTATGATGATTGGTATCTTTAATTCTCCACGTAGTCTCAACCTTATTGTGTTGAATTAATTAGTTATTTTTTTCTAATCTCACAACCACAATCTCAAAGTTTTGAGTTGTTGTAAGAGGGATGGTTAGAAATAAGAAGGAAAAAGTGCAGAGACGAGTTTTATACAACATAAAACAATGGATGATGAGTCGTATTCGTAAAGCAGAGCTTAAGTTCTTGTGGAATACCCCAGAGTCCATATTTAAAAGAAATCAAGTCTCGGTTATTTTAATATCCAATTTTTACCCAAGGAAAAAAGGGGAAAGGCAAATGTGATATTAAAGCAGTGAGTGAGATTTGAGGAGGAAAAAGACGAGGACGAAGGTATTATGCAAAGTCAGTCGGATAATTTGGAGTTTCTTTTCTGGGTTGGTGTTGGGCTTTTCTAAAGAGAGACTTCCCAAAAAAAATCTCAACTGGAACATTTAGACTTCGACTGACTGAGTTTCTAACCAAAAAGGCCAAATTCATCTTGATTCTTATACTCAGACTATACACACAATACCTTCTTTAACTCTAAATGCTTTGGCCATTATAGCCATCCTCCGTATTATTAAAACCTCAGTTGTAATGTCTGATTTCATCATATGACTCCGAATCCGCTACTGTTATGTACTATCCGCTTAGCTTCTCAAATCACACCGAACTTTAACTTTGCAGAATAGAATGAGAATCCGTCTTATCTATTCCCTGAGCCACAACCGTATACCCCCTTTTTTCCATCTCATCCTGACTCGCGTTATAAAATATTAGTTCGGATAATATTCTTTCTTTCCCTACTTTCTTCTCTTGTGGAGAGGAAAATGTGGTACAGGGACGAAATTACAGAAAACGGAGATCATAACTCTACGTCGTCGCAAAAAAAAGAATCCCATCTAATCAAACCGTGTAAGGCCAAAACTTACATCTGTCTGACGCCGTTTTGCATAAAACAGACATTAGGTAGAAACACTTTCGAACAGTCTTATTAAAAGATTTACATTACAAATATGAACAACTAACATAATTTGTCAATTTAACAGGACAGTGCGAGCGGAGACGCGGGACTGAATAAATTTTTGTTGTTTCCTCTTCGCGCACTCCGTCGTATTATGAGATCCAATTAATTCCTGTCCCTGTTTAATTTATTCTTGAACACCTGTGTTACTATTGGTTAGTAACCCGAAATCTTTGTCGTCAAATATAATTACAAATAGGCTTCTGCGTGAAAATAATACTACAAAATTATTGCCGATTGGAATATTAATTTTGACACAATGGTGTTTGCCAAATAAGATCATTAAACGAACACTTCACTTTTCTAGTTTGATTCGATTCAACATTAAACATATTTTCGCATACTTTCGATAAAATTATTTTGTCCTTGATACTTGCGACTGTCACTATACTGGCTCAATATATGGGACTCAATAATTTCACTTACTGAGTGGTACATCCTCAGATTTATTTGTTCTGATTATGTCTTGATTGCGTTGATTTGATTAAATAAATAAGTAAACGCGGAACTGTTAGAGAAATTCAAGCAGTCGATTTGCTCAACGGCAGACTTTCTCCGACGCGGTGCAGTGTGCTGCCTTATATCTAGTTGCATTTCGTTATAGAGAATCTAAACATCGAAAAGAAGACGCAAATAATAAACGAAACGAGAAGTCAGTATTTAAATAAAAATACTCGTGAGTTATTTTCCTGTACCTACGCAAAACAAGTCATTAATATTATTCAAATCCAACAAATCCATTTGGTTCGTTTTTGAAGCGCGTGTGGTGTAGAAGGAATGGATTCTACTCATCCATGCACATCACAGTTTCCAACCATGACAAATCGTATCTTTAGATTTGAATCACATTACTCTAATGAGATTGTGCCTCATTTTTAATGGATAGCTGAAACGTTTAGTAATACCTTTCCCCCTTTTTCCTCACATCTTTATAATGTAACAGGGTTTTTGTAATCTACTATTTATGCATGTATGGAACTAACTCTTGGCTAGGGACTATAAGCGCTCACGTTCTGATGTGTTTGTCGGAGACATAAAGAAGTGGAGACTACAAGTAAAAGGAGAGCGACTTTACTCAGTTGCACGGAGTTATTCCAAGTGAGATTCATACATAACATAATAAGTATAATCAGGGTGGGTAAGGAAGTAAAGTGGAAGGAATGAAATGAAACCATTAGGTTTGAATCACCCGGTTTAGATTGATCCCAGTGAGTGCATTAAAAGTTTTTGGCACTCATCAAGGGAAAATTAATTTTGGTGAAAGTGGGAAGCTGTTTCTTGGGGAGAATTAATTTCAAATGAATGAAAGATGAGGGAGAAAGTGTGTGTCGGTAAAAGAGTGAGAGAAAGGTCATACCTGGCCGTTGTGCAGTCTTTGTAGAGAACGTCAAAGTCTTTGCAAGAGAGTAATTTGCACCGGTTGACCCCTGGTTGAATTGCACCCAGCCCACGAAGAATCCTCACTTGTTCAACATTACAAACAATCGGGATAATGTCTAGACGCTTAAGTTTTGTGTACACGGTGTGTAGACCTCCGACCAAATGCTTGAGAAAAAGTTCAAATGCTTGTGGTAAGCACAACATGGTTTCTCCATTGATGACAAAAGCGGCCACTTTTTGACCACGGTAATCCACCAATTTACATTCATTGGCACTGGGGTCATTCGTGGGGGCTAGTGTGGCTGGTGGGCTCCCGTAAGGGTGCCGATCCAACCCGCGATCACCCACGAATGAAGAGTTACTTCCGCTAAAGTCATGGTGATGAAAAGAGGCTGCAGCTGCCGCAGAGCTCATTGCATTCAGAGCACTCAAACTGGCCAAAATTCCAGGAGCCATATTTTTGGCCGCCGATGAGGCCGCAATTGAATTGATCATGTGATGAGCGGCCAAAGATGTTGGTGGTCCAAGTGGGGAATTTCGATCCATTGGTGGTGAATATGGTTTTGGACCACCTCCGCAACCGCCTCCACCACCGCGCCCTCCCAATGGTAATGACAACGCCATGGGTGAAAGTGATGACCCTCTTGAATTTGGTGATGTCATTTCTTCTCCACTTGACCCACCGGATTCCATAGTTGGATCTATTTTCATCAACATTTGGCGGCGTTCGGCGGAGAGGTAGGGGTTAATGTGTTGCTGGAGTTGGGGTTGTTGGTGTTGAGGGTGATATCCACCACCACCACCAAGAATGTATGAGTTGAGGTGTGCCAGCAACACACTGTTCAAATTGCACGTTCCAATTTTGACCCCGGGGGTTGTTTCCCAAAACACTTGACAATTAAAACTTCACCCGGGGAAATGTGAGAATTACAGCACTCAACTCGAGCTCACAGATGACACCTTCCAGTTACAGTGCATGAGGAAGCGTCAGTCAATTAGTCCATGGATAACATTAGTACTTATTGCAGGGTGTATAATATCGGTCCTTTCAGAATGTCCAGGATCGAACCGCCCAGTAACGATAATTAATCAATTACTTAGAACTCTGACACTTCCAAATTTCGGGTGATTCTTTGCCGTCAGTAGTGGTCAGGAAAGACCAGGGTGTGGCTGTTTCATTATCTTCGTCAAAAGTCATCAGAGATTAAACGAGTACAAATCGTACAATCCGCACCTGAAGTAATTTCCACTCAACTAATTTCTCAACACTCTAA
Source organism: Protaphorura glebata (assembly GCA_034694305.1). Classification (NCBI taxonomy): domain Eukaryota; kingdom Metazoa; phylum Arthropoda; class Collembola; order Poduromorpha; family Onychiuridae; genus Protaphorura; species Protaphorura glebata. Next base: position 22,363 of record JAQFYE010000266.1, on the reverse strand, counting down.
AAGATTTCATTTCACTTGGGTATTTTGACAAATAATTAGGATGAGTTCGATGATTAAATATATTAGTATCTCAATTTCTTGGACGAGCAGTATCTGGTGGGTGGTATGAATTGAATTAAATATTTAATAATTTAATTTGGCATTGTTGGGAAGTGTTGGGGGAAGGATGACTCTGGTTAGAGTTGTTGTGAGAGACTGATGAGGTTGCAGACACAGTTGTGTAATTAGTTTGGAAAGTGTAGTAGTAGTAAGTTGGCGAGTTTGCCGTTTGCCGGACCGCGTGTCACTGATTGCGGCGGAAGGTGGTGGGTTGAACGACGGGTTCTTGTTGTTTTCTAAAGCTCTCCACGATTACTGATTACACCCAGAGCGGAGTGGATGCGGCAATGCAGTCGTGCAGTGTAACCTTAATCATCCCTTCCTCTAAGTGTAGCAATCCAGTACTGGTAAACTGGTAACAACCAACTAGTACGTTACCCTTCAGACAAGTTCTTTTTTGGGTTGGTTTTCGCTTTCTTGAGAAGCACGTGGTGGGAGATACTGAGGAAGATCAGTAAAGGACTTCAGTTTGGTTTACAAATGCAATGGGTAATTCTGAATCTGATGCCCACAACACCGGAACAGAAGTTTTCAAGACATTTTGGAAACCTTTGGTTCGTATTAAAAAATTTCGGGGCATTGCTAGAACCGGAAATCTTAGGCTGATTTTTTTGGAATTCTCTTCGGCGATAACTTGGAGACAACTGAGAATTGTTATGATTGTTAGTAGTTGTATTGTTTTGTTATTGTGGTTGACGGAGTGGTTTTTGTAAGATGTTGATGATGTTGAAGGAAGTGATGAATTAAGAGGAGTCGTAGTGAAGAGTTGGGATGGAGGATTGAGGAAAAAAGGGAAAACACAATCGAATCGGAGTTGAATTAGATGGAGGAGAGAGAAAGAGAGAAGAGAAGTTGGAATGAGATCTGTAGAAGTCAAATCCTTTGCGCAACCCGAATACTCATTGGTTCTTTTTCTTCAGACGTAACGCCTTGACGCGGTTCCATTGGTGAAGGAGCAAGTCGGGAACAAGACGAGAAAAAGCGATGACAAAAGTTAAAAATTACTTATCACAATTGAAGGCGGATTCTAAGACTCATCTGTCCTCTCCTCTTCATCCGAACACACAAACGAATTCACCTTACATAAGTCACTCCATTTCTCCCACGCCAACACAAAGGCACTCCTCGACACCATCAATTCATATATTTACACGCACACTTTCTCCAACCTACGTGTCCACGACGAGCTGGCAGGTAATCCAACAAAATAATGTCAACGTAGGGTGACAAACTCACATTTGTCAAAATTTTCGGACGCAAGTAAAAAAAATTTGCGTGGACATTCACATGCGACAATGTTCTATGTACTGTGAACGCGCTGACCAAAGCTCATACTGTCATACCGTGGATGTCAAATGACAGGAACCTCCCCAATTTCTTTGATGCCCGAACAACAATGAATTATGAATTTTTATGAGGGTGGATATTAAATAGATAACAATCATATGTGATTAAAAAAGATTGTACTACCCGACGACCCTTCTTCCGTTTTTTAGGAAAACTTTTCTCTCTAGTGTGTGTTGACTGCAGAGGAACAAAAAGGGACTGATGAAGTTGAGGTTCCTTTCACTGGTTTTTAGGAGTATGGCTTTTGGCTACAGGGATGATATTATATCATGTATGATATTCTATGTATGTGTCCATGGCCAGAAGAACCGATTTTGAGCCAGATCGGCATACATTACATCCATACATAGACAAACCGAAACTGGAATAAGCACACCAATTATGAACGTCGAGGAGCAGCGTTTTGAGCTTAGTACCAATGGTAGGGCATCATAACTACATCACATAGTTAATATGGTTTCAGGGTGGCTGTTAAGTAGGCTGCGAAATAAAATGGTTTGACAAATGGTTCGCCAACCTAGCTTAGGGCAAGGAAAATACATAATTCCATAACCCTTTTCTTTTTTTCATATCAACTATGCAAATACCAAAGATAATTACATAGATATGTAGACGGACCGACTTTGACTTTCCTCTCCCACCCGTCTCTGATCTCCAAATTATTGACGGATTCTTAAAAATGACCCCATGATTTGCGAGGGAACTTTGCCTTTTATTTTTAGTGATGTACCTCAAAGATGAGAAAAAGTCAGAATCGACTCGCTCCAATAACCACCACAACTCACCTAAAACCGCTTCCTTTTACCATTGCTCAACTCTGATTTATTGCTCATCACATTCGTATTTCACAGAAAAGTATACACCTGTAAATATTACCCTCTGGAAAGGAAAACTGAAGTGAATACCTTCGGAGAGTCCAAGTCCAGGCAGTGAGGTTTAAGCCCAGATATCTCAAAGGGAAAAAAAACTCTGACATCTGCCAAATTATGGAATGGTATTTTAATGTTTAAGCAGACTGCTGACGTACATCACCTAAAAGGCAGTTAAATGCCGATCCTCATCTCATCAAACTCATCTCTTCCCATTATGCTGCACTACCAGTCAATTCACCCCCCAATAACGATTCTTCATTTCATCAATTGTAAATATTATAGACTTTCAACAAGAATGTAAATTTCTCATACAGCTCAAATGCCCCTCCAAGAATTCCCTTAAGTGTTATTATCCCGCCCATGCCCAGTATTTCTGTCTTGATCCAGTGGAAGTGGAAAGTTCCTTTTTCTGCATGACCTATGAAGTCTGAACCTTTAGGTGCAGGGAGGAATCGATGTCTTTTTATGCAAATGTTTGATCAAAAGTGTTTGCGAATTTTTCGGACCAATTCAATATAAAAGTTTGCTGCCCCCGGTTACAATAGTTGCAGTGTTTAATACAATCAGAAAAATATGACGTGATGATATGTTTATATATCTTGATGGAATGAAGACAATGCGCAGGATTCAACTTAGGAAAATAATTTCTAATTGCCGTATTACAGGTAATACAAAAAAGCCTGGGGTATAGACCTAAAGATAATTTTTATCCAATTTTGGCAGTCTACTTTCCGCATTTGCGAATAAAGTAGTGATGTCCAGATCCACTCTTTGAGAGAGGGTTTAAGGACAATTTGTATATTGTCAGTATTGTATTCATATTTCTTTTTTTTTTATTAATATTGAAATTGAGGATTGAATGTGCTATTCTATATTACTTGTATTACATTTTACAGGTTTTAAGAAAAAATGACGAACACTTTGGGCCTCAGCTCAAAAATGTTGTTTTTGCACGAATTTTCGAATTCCGAAATGTTTTTGAACTCATACATAATAACGCCTTCCCCTAATTAAACCGGTGAACTTGGGCACAATTCTGGTAATGTTTTGTAAAATTTTGATGAGACAGTTGAATTTTTTTCACCAGTGCAGTGGTGCTAGATCTCCACCTTTATAAACCGTCTAAATGGCCTCATCCTTGCTTTCGCCTCCCATGCCCCAGTGAGCATTTTTATATTCATTCAATAAGAATTTCTCAATTGCAAATTGCAACCCGGTTGAACTACTCGGTTGAAAAATTCGTCATTAAATATCGAATGTGACTGCCAATTTTTGATAAAGAGGATGAGATTCTGGATGATTCTGTTTTGTCATATCGAACGGAATGGTTTCTCTAACATGTTTTGTTCACTGTTGAACATTCGGTCATTATACATGAAAATCGTACGCTCACAATCACATCAACCGGATAATAAGTTTCACGAGCTTCCTTTGAAATAATGGCTGTCCAGGAACAGGAAAAGTATAAATAATTTTGAACATTGGTTCACTTGTCACCTAATGCCTTCTTGTTAAGACAACTAGAAAGGATCCTAATCAGTGACAGGTCCAGTACCTCGTATGATTCTTGTTTGTAATCACCCTACGATGGTACAATACAAATTAATATAATTATGTGAAAAAAACATAATGTTGTTTGAAGAATGGTTTATTATGGATGTAAAGGTAAGAGGAAGAAGCACGTTCGTTCAATCTTTCGTTCGCTGTATGAGTTGAATTAAGTCCAACCTCCGTTCCATCCCGTTCTTTCATATTTTAATCGGCTCGACGAGAGAACACCTGTAATTATCTTTTAGAAATTTCTTGTCTAATCCATGTATCTTCGTATGACCAATGAGTTTGTAATTAAACCAAGCAAGTAACTCATTTGTACTTTAGTAAATGTGCCCAGAAATCCACAACAACGAACGCACATCACCTGACATCATGCCGTTTCTTTTAACAATCATGTATACTCAAGAAATACGGTGAAGTGCAGTTCAGGGCAATGGAATAGTTTTAACCAGCGTAACCTTTTTTTCACAATTTTATCTGATTTTCTTTATGGTCACGTCGTTGCATTTACTCTTAGGACAACCAACACAAGGAAAGGGAGTACAATTCACTGTGCATTGAACTGTGTGTAGTTTATATGTATGTAGAGTGCATTAAAGATCTGAAGGAATCCATATGGTAATATTATTATGAATTACTGACATTTCATGAGATGGCTATATAAGAAAGACTATTAGATAAGGAAAGAAAGCAAAGAAGAGATTGGAATGTGCCAAAGGACTCCGCGCACTCGTCCGACACCAGTCACTGTCTATAAAACCCAACCCACTTCATCCACTCTGGCTTCCAATTCCTATTCCTACTGGACATTGGACATCCTCTGCTCCCAGACTTCTCAGGAATTCTCAACGCGAAATTAGTACTTCTAGACTATTAACTACTCGGACTCCGGCATTTCATTTTCAATGAAGTATCCGAATAGGAACTGAACACCTGCCCAAAAAAGTTAACGGAGAAAATATGAGCGTCCCGGACCTTATAACTTCTATTCTATTCTCAAAATTGACGGATTGAGCTAATTATTGCATAATATTCGGATTCTTCATAAAATTCTAGCAACACAATGCATCCACAGAATTCCAAAAAAGATTTGAACTTCGAAACAAATAAAATTCAATTGAACCGTTCCTGAGGGCATACACATGAATCCATTCACTCCATTCCTTCCATTCACTTTTTCGGAGAAGTGTTCAGATCCTTTTCGGATACTATGTGTATTGTACAAAGTGACAGAGGCAGACTCTACTCTACCGCTTCGTTGCGGGCAAGGTTAAATCTCTCGTTCAGTGCAATTGTGGTGGTTGCTTTAAAGAACTTTTCCCATTACGTATAATATTTTCTACCACTAGAATTTCCTTTCTGTAGACCAAGGCGACCACAACCTGATTAATGACCAGCAGTCCTATCTCTCAATGTTGAAGTGGTATCCCAGTTTCGACATCCCTTTTCATTGGCATTTCCACAAATATTCTCTGAAGGCAAAAAAAACAGAATAGCCAATACATTTTTAGTATCAAAACAGCTATTTATATTGGAATAGATTGCAAATTGTCAAACAGTCTGACCGGCAAGTCTAAAATTCAAGTTTTTATTTTTGTTGCTATGATTTTAAGTTTAAGCTTAATGGATATCAACAACTGTAAGACATCCAGTTCTTACATTTCTTGTGACTTTGAAGAATAAAGAGAGCTTTTTGAAAATAATCTACAAATCGATTTAAGATTAAGAACGAATCACGACTGCTCACGGTTGATTCGACCACGTTCCTTACAGTTCTAAGAAATTTTTTCCCTTATTTGGCGCGCATATTTATTTTGCAAACAGTTAGGTTAGGGCCTATCTTTTAGGACTCCAATTCGCGACAACTCGCCAACGCCCAAATAAGTTGAAGAGTTTGGAGTTCCGTCGTTCTAATGAAAAACATTATAACAGACCACACACATGACCGCCCAAAAATATTGCTCTCATTCTTTCAATGTTACTACAATGCGTTATTCGTTATTTAAGTGTATGATTTAGAAACAGCACGGTTCTTCAGAATTCGTCGGTCTATTCTGTTTTAAATTCTAACTCACGAACCATGGACTCATTTTAACAATTTCAAACACTTTATTCTTCAGCAAGAATGGGATGAAAATTCAATTCGTATATTTGAGACTTTTAAGCTTGACAATTGTATAGTGTAGTCCATAACATTTTGGACAGTCTACCGTGCAGTCCTTCATGGAAGGATACTAATGAAAATGAGATATACATACGAATCTTATTGGGGATCTAAAGGGCTCGAGCGTTTCAGAATCCGACGACCGTGTTATGTCATGTCAGAAGAATGCAACCCCACCATACAGGTCATTCGTTACCAGGGTTCGTAATTACCCGGTAATTACGTATAATTACCGGTAATATGGTAATTATCGGGTAATAATTTAAATGGTAAAAACGGTAATTTAAAATCGTTTTAATTATCAGGTAATTACCGTTAATATCGATATTTACAATGGTAATTACCGTTAATACCGGTAAATACCTTGGTAATTACTGGTAATTTAAAAAAAATGTACTCACTACTCTGCGCTTGCGTACAGACACTGCGCGTCCGCTCGGCGCGCTGGGCACGCGGTGGTAATTACCATTGGTAATTACAGATCTTTAAAATACCGGTAATTATCTTTTGGTAATTACCGACGAACCCTGTTTGTTACCACCACCCTTTTCGTGCTAGATTTGTAGTTGTTAGTTGATTGCAGCAGCTAAGGAAACGTTTCACGGCTAAATTAACTAATATTAGAGTAAACTTATATGGAACATCCAGTTGAAAAACACCAGATGGCATTATCAAACTCCGTTAAACTTTCACGTGAAGTAAATCCACTCGAAAGAATGAATACAAATATAAAGTAAATGCTTATCCTAAGACTTATCAGTGGCCCGAATGGAAGAGGAAGGTTTCTGAATTATCCTTTTGATTTAGTGTTATTTCTGGTGAGAAAATGGAAGAAAGATAGTTGTCGATTTCATTTCCCCCTCTTGATTGTAGCATGTAAACCCTTTAATATGATACAAGTAGGTCAAATGTTGATTGTAGTTTTTTGTGGAAAGGGTAAAAGTAAGAATGTAGTGGCTGGCTTTCATTCCATCAATATACGCGTAGGGGATAACCTGAGTCGGCACTTAGACGTAATGGGTCGTTGGAATATGAATTCGGGGTTTGGGAGAAGTAGTTCAATAAAAAGGACTATGTTTAGACGGGTGGCTGAGATTAAAAAGCCAGAGTGAAGTCATTTGTAGCGATGAAAAGATAGAACGGGTCTTGATTAGAGCCCGAGAAGGGTCAGAGGAGATCCAGTCAGTCCGACACCGAACAAAGTCACCGGCGTCGTCTGTTTACACCGGCCACGGGTGTACATTGAGTGAATACATAAGAGGGCCTTGGGTGTCATATGGCACTAGCACTGGCACTGAACTCTGCCCAGCATACGGAAACATAATCCGTGGAGAAAGAACCCGTCCAACAAAATGAAAGGAAGAAAGGCACTCTTCCATCCAACTTGCTTTTTTCCGTTATCGACAAAAGCCATGAGACATGCATGGGAGCACATGTGCAATTTTTTATTTCATCATCATCGTCCGATATATATTTTGGAGACCACATCAGTTGCTCCCGGATAAAAAGAAACTGCAAAGTAATGCGAGCATCATTTTTCTAATTTGATTTCAGACGAAAAAAAATTCTGTTTCTTTTCCCTCTTTTCTCTGCCCTGGTTTTGGTTTCCTCTTGTTTTTTACAATCAGCTCTGTCTCCCCGGGTTCTCTGTCTGTGATTTCCATTACAAATGCACGCGATAATTTTTCATCGGGATTGTACTGTACGGGTGAGAAGTGAAGACCGACCAGGGAAACTTGACTATTACGCTTCGCATGCCTTGTCCGCCCATTATGTATTACATCATTTGAAAAATGTAATCATATCATTCTCCTTTTGAATAAACTTAGTCTGCCTGAGAACATGTAATGGGAGACCAGATGCAAAAAGAATTTTTAGTAATCAATATAGGAATTCCTGTGTATCACCAACCTTATCACGACTAACTATTGTCATCAAATTCTGTTCTTCTGTAATTCATCTCTTCGTGTGTGACTGAGTTTCTACGTTCTAAATTTAACATTGACATTTTAATGAGTAGGCCAGCCAAATAGTTAAATGACGTAATGACCTGCCTTGTATAGCCTATTTACTTGAAATGATAAACAAACCAACGAAGAAAAACCCATACGGAGTGTCCCCAAAGTTCGCTCTTGTTCTGATGGAAAGATTTTATCGAATTAGGATCTGCTACGGATTCAAAATCGATTCAATTTATGAAAGGATATATTTTTCCATCATATGCTATATAGCCTAGGAGTCAGATACGTGTCGGTATCGGAATTGAATTTGAATCGTTGTCGAATTGGTGACGAAATTTTAGGACAATGTGTAAGATATATAAAGACATTCGACGTTTAGTTCCAAGGGGCGAATCAAGATTGTAATCATTGCGAACACAAAAAGAAATTTTTTCCTTTTTTTGACACAAAATCGTAATCTCACCTTTTGATATTACCAGAAAAGTGTATCACTCACGTTACACGATTATTTCACAGGATAAGTTTGCATACCAAACCCTTTATCGCTCTCTGAGATATCTTTCCCGATGTATAAAGAATGTGCATTTAATTATGTATGTGTGACATGTATTAAAATAATATCAAAGCAATTCTTGCGCTCTCCACTTAACTAAGTTCCCAATCATGTAACCTGCCAATAATTTTGTCCCCTGCAAATGAGGAGTTGTAAACATTAGGATATTAATTAGTTTTACGTCGTTTCTAATCAATATGAATGCAGAAAGTAATTGCATACTTGTCATCTGAATACAATGAAGTCAATGCTCGAAAAGCACCAGCAGGAGAATAACCCAAAGTGATTTTACATAATAAGTGTAGTATCACTATCACCACTACCAGTGAGCGCCATTTTGTAATGTTAGTTTAGCATTTTCTTCCCGCATTGTATTGGAATAGAAATGACTGCATTGCATTTGCAATTCCAGTCATTTTGAATTTTGGGGTTGGGTTGGATGTTAGACAGTGTTAAGGATTAAGATTTCCACATACTTGCATGCTGAGATATAAGAATTTAATTCTTGATGTTCTCGGTGAGTAGGAATTAATTGTAATTACTGGGAATGAGGGGCTCAATGGCAATTCACCTTAGAAAAGGCAATAAATCATTGAATAGGAAGAATGTAGACGCGGAGGATAATAAGAGTGGTTCAAGTGAGTTGAAGATGAGTTCAAAATGAATTGTGCATCTATCCACATACATATCTTATAGTTTGCACAAAATGTACTCAAGGGTTCCCTTACAGATCAATGGATCTCCTTCTTCATCCATTTTATGCAAACTGGTTATAGGTTGACTGCTTCCAAGTTTTTAACATGGAGATCAGATGGTAGTAAGACGGACAGAATTATGTACATCCTGACATTATAATGCAAAAGTTTGGGAGTTAGTTGCACAAGAGAACCATTTATTTTGGAGATGGGTTTCTGATGAATAGAACTGTTGGATATTGTTGATACATGGTTTGACTGAAGGAACTTGCCAGCTCGGACCTCATACACTAGTTGATAGTCATTGAATTGAATTCACTCAAAAAAGAGACATAATGGTTGAGTTTAGTGGATATTTTATCAGGGAATGTGTCCTATTTGACACGAGTTTCGCCTAGGCTTAAGTAGGGGGTAAGTGTTAGGGCGCAAAAGGACTTTTTTCGTGAGGACGAGAGAAGATGATCAACTGATGTTTTGTGGCTTTTCAGCCCAAGCTGACTGACTGAGATTGTGGTCACAGATAGACTCAAAAGCAACTGGAATCACTCCACGCTTTGATTCATGAGATTTATCTCAAAAACATCCATACCTCGATCACTCGATTGAATAAAAGAGACCATCATTTTTTAAAAACCGTCCTTCGTTCTGCCACACCACAACACTGTGTATTCTCTCGAGAATTTAAGAGCTGATGATGACAGTCTCCTGTGACTTTTTTTGGGGAACTCACGATCAATCCTATTCCCACCAAACCACTAAAATGACCAATTCTACTCTGGCTGGCTTTGAATTTTTACAGGTCGTTCGTCTCAAAATACAGACAAAATACAGACTGTTTGTGGTCGCACAAACCTCAGAACAATGACGCTAACAAAATGTTCCGTTGCCTTCGAGTGGGTTCACGTCTGTGTAATCGGCTGTTCATGACAATTTTACCCCCTTGTATCATATTGCTAAGTATCATTGCCTTCGAATTGTTTTGAGACAAGACAAAATTGAATTTACGAGTTAGGTCCCATATATATAGACCGATGAGCAATAACTTACTTACAATTAGCAATTACACCAAAAAGTGTTTCTGGTTTCTCATATTGTTTCCCTTGAATCGAAAAACAATTCCCATTTTTGGTTTTAAGCTCTCTATTCCGTGGTTTTAAGAAGTAGTCTCGACTGGCATTTTCACCAAGACTGCACAACCTCCGCTTTCAATTCATAATCATCTGAATACCCCTTCCCCTTAAGTATTTTTGATATGTTGCAACGGGTAAAATTTGCTGGAAGCGAGGTCTGGACTACACGATTGATGCGGAAGTCCGAATAATTTCGTTGCCAACTTTTTTTCCCAACATTTGGTATATGAACCCGATCGTTGTCATTTTGAAGAGTTTGTTTGTTTGTTTGTTTTTTTATTAGAGTGTTAGCCCCTGCATTCAGACATACAAAGTCGATCACCCAATTGCCAACTTCCTTTATTTCGGATTATCCGAAATTGTCCAGAACTGTGCAACAATCGGCAACAGTTATCGTGTTTCCACCGAGTAAAAAGTGTATTAGGGAAACCCTATCACAGTCCCACAGAATGGTATCCATAACTGCTTTCGCAGATTTGAAGTCATTTGCTTTCTCCGGTGGGGAAGATGACTTGTTTTTCTGTAGCGTTGAACATTAGTTCGATTCAAGATCATATTGGCGAACCTACTTGTATCATCATTGGCCACAATTGCAAGTGTATACTCACTTGCCTCTTTGTTCGTTCATATCCAGTATTGGCATCCATCTGAAACAAATTGTTTGTAACCCTAGCTATTCGGTGCGAATTCTTCAAACACCCCTTCCTCGAATCCCTAACTTATCAGCCAAATTTCGAACTATACTCCGTCGCTTTAAGACTACTAGCTTTTTACACAAGTACAATTAATAATAAATAATTAATAATAAATCTGACCGGAGGTTTTACCACATTTGAACCGATCTAACCACCACCTGACCTCCTGACGTTGTTCTAACTTTGCAGTTTCCTCGACGATACCAAGATTGAGTTCATACTCTTCGTTTTGTGAGCAAACTAAAAAGAAGATATAAAATTCGCAAAAATTCCATATCAGCTTACCTTTCAGCAGGTCAAAATTAATTAATTATGGAATTCTAGGAATGCGCCAATATACAAAAGTATACGACTTAAGGAACAGCCGATGTATCTGTATGGAAAAGTTCATTAGTGTTTCAGGAATTATAATTTAATTAAGTGTTTAATATCCCCAAAGCGGGCGGTAATAACCAGCTCTGGTGGCCTTCAATGATATAATGAAATAATCGCTGCTAAACGCCGAGTGATATCCATCTTAGATTTCTCTCACCGGTGCAGAAAAGAATAATTGAGCCGCCTACACTACACACGTAGGAAATTCCCTCAGACCGAGGAAAAATTTTCAGAGAATTATTGGAACAGTAAAGCGGAACTGTTCATGAGTCAGCTACTCAGGCTTTCTCTATTAAAATATACTCGCTTATTTCCGTACGTATGGCCTCGGACTTCATTGTAGTACCAGTCGATGAATCAATGTGACTCCACTTCTTTAATTGTGGGCTATGCACGTGATGGCACTAATCTTAATTAAATCAAATTCAAATTACTTTTGCATAAAAATGAACCCGTTGTCAACGTAAGATGAATAGTGTGAAAATAATGTCGGATTGATTGCACAATAAATACGGATTAATTCAAACTTGTCCCGTTGCTACACCTTGTTTATAATATAAATGGCCAACTCTTATTTCGGACTGTTGGAAAACAATACTTCAATTGCCCTTGTAAAAGTACTCAAGAATTGTCAGTTCAGACAAAAACTCTCAAACTAGAGAGAAATTGCCACACGCTTTCTCTTTCTGAGTTATTAACACAAATAGAGAAGCATTTTCAGTTTGCATCGAACCGGAAAATATAAAAGTTCGAACTGACAGATGAGATCAAAGTCTGTTGGGAGCATTAGATTCAGCCATTGACTATTTACTCATGAATTTAATAAAATGGTTATAATTCTGTAGAAACTTCTTGCCTGTGTAAGCATGCAAACCTTTTCCTTAGACGTCGCTTCCGCGTAACCTAATATAATCCTTGACAAGTGGTTAGTGTTTAGTGGAAAAGTTGACTGTCTTTCAGATGACATCATATTTGACAGGGTGTCCTGGGAGAAGGTTGGTAGGGTCCCAGGTTTTAAATGATACGCTCAACACTACCATCCATAATCACACTCACTTCGACAACTCTCTGAGATGAGAGAGAGAAAGGGTTATGCATAAAGTTTGGAGAAGTAATTTTGACTGAATATTGTGTTTCTCATTTGAAATCAGATTAAGTTTGATATAAAAAAATAATGGTTGTGAAAGGTTTTGGGAAGTAAAACCGGGGGAGGGGGGGAGAACTGAGGTTAGACAATAAGCGATTATGTAAATTTGTGTGAGTGATGGATAAATTGTTTGGACTCGGAAGAGATGCATTTTGGGGAGAAGACGGCGCGGCGGCGGCGGCGGGTTTGGAGAATGGTAACGCGACGGCGGGTTTATATATTTCCTAACGTTGAGTTGTGAATTGGATTGTGTGACTTTGGGTGGTGTGGTAGTGGTTGGTAGTGGCATTGGTAGTCGGTCGCTCTGAGTGGTAGTGGCAAGTGGATGCCTTCAGAGAGAGATAAACATTTCCACATTCAGAGCATTTCCCCGTATGGCCCTTCCCAGTGTGAGGAAGGAAAGCCAATCGTAGAAAGGGTTTTCGCTCCTCCGCTCTATTTTCTCTGACTGGTGAATGACACAAATTCACGCTGAGAGCTCCGACGGGATCCACGGGCTCTCAGGAACTGTCTATCTTCTTTTTTCTTCATAGTCCTTCCTTTTAGTCTTTCCACCTCTTATGTCACTTTTATATCCTACTACTTCTACGACCTGTACAATACCTCGTTATTACGTACCATCACAGGGCAAGATAATAAAAAGTTCGTCATAGCTAATGTCTGTCCAAAAACAATAGCCACCTCTGACGTCACCGACAAATCGACACTCATAACGTTGCCATGCGAATTTGGAAATAAATTGCAGATAGGGTGTTGTTTTTTACATTTGTTTGGTTGGTGGCCATTCGATGGGTTGGATTGTATATTTTTTGCAACACCCCGAGTTAAACCAATAGAAATGTCAGCGACAACAACTTGTTATTTTTGTGACGTCAGAGGTGCCTATTGTTTTTGGACGGACATTAACATTTTTAACTTGTGAGAGTTGAACTTAACTCCTCGGGCATGAAGTTGGTTTGTTATAACGGGAGAAGAATATATCAGCGGTATGTTATAATGAGGTTTCACTTTACCTCGATATCCTTCGAAACTATAATTCACACATGAGTCCTTTCATACCTACATCCGAATGAGCCAACTCCATTTACTCGGAACAGAGGAGAGAGAAAGGAAGGAAAGTACAACTAATGTCATGTCACCAAATAGCCATAAATGTCTTTGATCATAAAAGCACACCGGAGAAATCCTGATTCATTCCCTCAATTTTCGTGTCAAAAACTAGAGAAATGGAAGGAGAGACGACACAGCTCTAAAATCCCAAGACACGCCTTCCCTCTTTTATTTTCTTATTTACTAGCCGCATAACCCTAGCAGTCGGTGTCTAGAATGCAGAACCCCCCGTGCAACCTTTCTCCGCTCATTACATTACATTACATATATATTATGACACACTTCACGCACGCAGAACCACAACTAGCACAAGTGTAAGGTGGTCTCTACTCATGACGACAGGTTATGCTTTCAGACTCCTTTCTCCCTCATTACTCCACGTGTAATTGAATTTATTCTAATTAAACTCCTTCATTTTACTCAAAAACAATGGTAGACTCCGGAACACTGTTAAAACGAGATCAATTGGTTTAGTCCTGAAATCCGTTGTGAATATTCCTATATATACGAATTCGAATATGAATAAAACGTTCGAGATGTATGCATATAATATGCATCCGTAGAAGGGGAAATGGAAAAGTAGTCAAGTGAGTTGTGAATGCAAACAATGGATGGAAACGCTCCAACCACGCCCATAATCTAATAAGAACAAGTAAAGTCCTTTTTTTCTTCTTTGGGTTATAATACTGGTTGGCGTACACACAGATTTGAAGGAAGTAAAACTGAAGAATATTAGATTCTAGTCGTGCAGGAGCACTAAGAAATAATTGTTCGTTAAGAGAGCTCTTATATACCATGTCTAAACTGCGTTTTTGCATTGTAGGGAAATAATGAAACTTGTACGACTCGAAGAAATAAACCACGTTAAGGTTAGTGACGTGTTGGACATAAGATTGAAGAATTCAATTTGTGCGTTTCATATTGGACGTTTATGAGCCCACGCTTCAGAAAGGTCAAGTTTGAGAATGGACAGTCTCTTGTCTGTCTTGTCATGTACTGTGATTTAAGCTAGCTATCGATTCGACGTCCTTTTCAGTCTACTCTCTAGAGAATCTTTTGATTGTTTTTTCAAGCGTTGCAAAGTGATTAAAGTAAAAGATGGAATAAAGCGGACGAACGTACAGACGGAGAGTTGAGGAGACTTGAAAGAAATGAAATAGTTCAATTGCCAATTTGTAAGATAACAAAGGAAGAAAGAGTCAACTGTGTGAGAAACGAAGCGTAGCGGAGTGAGAGGCAATATCAGAGATAATCGGTCGAATATCCGAAGTCTACCTAACCAACCAATAAATGCGAACAAACGTAGACTGTGCGGTGGTGGTTGTTGCGGCCGTCTAAAGAAATACATACACCAATATGAAGAACAAGGAATGAAATATAAAAAATAAAGAGTGCACTGCTCGAAGTATTCGAAAGTAAGTTTTAGGCAGTAAAGAAATGTGTAATACATAGAGGCAAAGGGAAAAAAGATGAAGGTTTGGAATGAAGTACCAGAACGGAGGAGAGAGATTTGTAAAATGTGTTTGGAAATACAAGATTCTCATGCTCGATATTATTTGGCCTTGAGGGGAAAACAATAGATTCTATCGATGTTTTTGTTAACGATTAGCTCAGTGGGGATCTTTTGTCGGCTCTTCTTCAGCCTTCTTTGTTATTACTCTAATATGAACAGAGATGGGAGAATGATTGTTATTGTCAACATATAAAATCATACCAGATCCATTGAATTTTAACATTGATTAGTTAGCAGTTGTATAGTTTATCATCAGTCAGCCATTTCGTTACCTTCACTTCATAGCCCTTCTTTTCAAAGTCTCAAATTCTAGGTCTCCTCAATTAAAATTTTGTTTGACTGTCTTGTCAGCTATGACACACAACTCCCCATACCATACTACTCATCCGACATGCCCGATTAACTTGCCCTTTTGACCCTTTCTCTGAGCAATTATTCTAACCCACAGTGCGATAGTGAACCTATTTATCTAGACGTGCATATTCTCCATCACGAGATCTCATTCCCCATGTACCCATATGGAAAAAATATGGGATTCATGGATTCATAAGGGGCAAATTAAATCCATAATTGGTCAACTATTAGACCTAAGTGTATAGTATTAATGTGCACCACACCAAAATTTGGGAATGTTCGGTACTGTTTACCTTAAATTACGTACATATACTCTATTAGGTATAAATAAATTACATACATGCATACATGGATAGCGTGAATTATTTGTGCTGTGCTTAACAAGTTGAAGTGAAATTGTATTGATGGATGATTAATGGGGGAGTCAAATGAGATTTGCAAAACTGCTTCTTTGCTGATATTTTGGAAAGATTCATTTGGGTTTGGAGATATGGAAATCACTCTTATACTTGAATCAGACCACACGGAACATCAATGCTAAGTTGCACGGCTTGACACAAAATGTGCTTGCACTTTAGATGCCACTCATCGTGTTTCATGGACAAGAGATGTAGGGAGCAATCTGTGTATGTACGTATGAAAGGATGGATAGGTTTGGATTGAGGAGAATGTTATGGAATCAAGAGAGATTAAAACCAAGTTTGTTTCAAATTAAAGCGAAGGGTAAGAAGTAAGATCAAGGCAAGTGAGTGAGTTCTGGGTATACATACAACATAGCATCAAATGGATTGGGTCTGGGTATACGAAACAAATGGGACTCAGAGAATCCGACTTGGAATTGGCCCGGGTAAGAAGGGTATTACAAATCCAACAGAGTTAAAAGAAAATAGCCGACGATGAAGGAAGGATGGACGGCTTTTGTGTTTCATCTCAATGAATGAAATTAAAATAACTGATAATCATCAAGGAGCTTAATTAGAAAATTTGAAATTACAACTCCGTCTGTCTACCTGAGACCATGAGTACTGTCCACTTCTTCTTTTCCCTATAAGAATTCTTATAACCCTCCCAGTTTTCCCACTCCTTTTTCATGGACAGCCAATAACCCTTTGATTCCTTTCAATATCCCCAAAGAATACGATACGACACAATGTGAATGTGAAACAGCATTAAAAAAAAACCTTCAACTCCACACAATGGAATACAAATCCACTCTCCCACCAGCTATTGAAACAAGAAAAACCAACCACCGCCATTATATTATTATTGAGTCTGACTGCTCCAACGATAATGGTCCACCACTGTGTTTCAATAATACCACTTGTGAAACGAATTGTAACCACTTCATAGGCTCCCAGCGCCACTATGTATGATCTGTCATCGGTATCCATAAAAACTCTTTTTGTATAGTTCTTCCATCATAAGTTCTTTGTCCTTTACCAACAAAAAATCTAAGCTATGGTTTGTTGTCACTGTTAGGATTGAATAACTTAAAGATGAACCATCGATTGTTAGACAGTTCCAATTATTTTTAGACATTGTAGTAGTAGTGACTCATCAGTCAGTCGTAGCATCCAAATGTTATTAACAACGCGTCACACTTCGTTATGGTGAGCGTTTGATCCCTAGAGTAGACGATGTTGGTGGTTGCTCTAAAGAGGTTTTCTTCAGTACGCTTCTTTCTACTATTTGGGGGGCCACCATATCAGGCAAAATCAAAAACCGAACTATTTCTCAATAAAAATACTTATATATTTGACCATGCCTTACCGGGAATATAAATTACTGAGATTACTAGTATATGGTGCAGGCTAGATTACACGTACTCAAACTAATATTATATTATTACGTGGTGTAAACAATTCGTAGAATAATGATCAACCTCAGCGTCTTTGCTTTGCATTTGCCTTTGTTTGCACTTACTGCCGCATTGAATAAAATTTACCTCCCTGGTAGTGGTGCGAGGGTATAACTAGTCGTGGAAATTGGTTCAGTGAAGAGTTTGAGGAAAACCCATCATCATTGTTGAAAAAGACAATAACAATCAAATCAAAACAACCAACAAAAGATGGTGAACAAAGTGTGATGACGTTGACTAAAGATGATTTATTCATTACGGCACCCTTTCTCATCAATTAATTTACTTCCCAGTTTTTCTTCATCTCGTCTCTTCTCTCTCTTCTCATAACCCAGGACCTCATTCGAAAAAGAGACGGCAAAAATGAACTATCAAGGGATCCTTTCTTACTTTTTCAAACGAAAAGAAAAGAAGCGGCTGAAAATACACTAGGAAACCTAAGTATAATAAGTGAACAAACTGACACAAGCATTAGTTGGTGAAAGGAGTATCTGTCTGTGAAGACAATCGTGGAGTAGACGAGACACAATATCATCTTCATGTGTACGCAAACACATCGATATGCCTTCGGGCCACTATTTGCCCATGGAGTCAAAAAAACGCACGAGCAATATGCTTTAATTTACTTTTTCAATTTTATCACAACTCCACTCTTTTTTCTTTTTTCTACTTTTTTTTCGCTCAACTCTATTCTCTTGTTTCTCTGTTTTCTCACCCAGATGAATAAAACATACAAAAAGAGACGGTTCGAACACTCAATACTATCCCCAACACGTTCTTACATTACGTTTTTCACTAAAACTAATTAACTACTATTTATCACCGGTGTCTCGACTGCATTCGCTCACTCAGATCGAACTTCCAAACCCAAGACGAAATTAGGGAAAACTACAACTCAGATGCCTAAAGCAGTGGAAAAGTATTAGTATGTTTTGGATTGTTACCAATGAATACTGCACATGGTTTTTTTATTATTTATTAAAGCCAAAGAAACATATATATATATAACAGTACTTGCCGTTTGCTTGTCTTGCTGTGCTCACGCATTTTTGGAGAAAAGTACTGAACGGATTTTAATGATTCCGGTGTCAATGGATATAGATTAGGAATTCTTCTCGTATTGAGTACAAGGAGTCCCTTCCTTCCCGTGACAGGGGGGAGGTTAGTGACACAATTTCACTGCGAGGAATAATTATTGGTCGGACCGACCTAATTAGGACCAGAGTGTGAAGTGTGTGAAATACAGAGAATTTTTCGGAGAACAAAATGGAACAAGCAAAAAATTCAAAAAATAACATTTCTGATAGGGAGGATGATTGCTCATTTATGCGAAAACTACTGAGCACAATTTGATGAAATTTGAAAATCCTGCACTCTTGGTTTCTCTAGATTCCTGACCTGGTCGTAAGGCCGGGCTAATTGCTAATAAAGTAGTAAAGTGTTGGTGGGGTAGGCTCACTGACAGTTACATTGCTTGTAGTGTATTGATAATGCCGCAATGCATTCGTCAAAATGGGATTAGTTCCGAACTTGAATAGCAGGGTCCTGGGCTTTCTCCGCCGTAGAAATAGAAGATAAGCCATCATTTGGCAAAGAATGTGTGATATGTAAATTCAGTCATCACACAACTCAGGATAGATAATAGTCCAGCGTGTAACCTTCGGTATTGTCTGTTCTATTACGGATGATCCATTGGACGCGTTTTGCGCGGGTGACATTGGAATAATTATTCATGACATGGCGTGACATGGCATGTCATGATTTTTAATCACTCATTTGTGAGAAAACTACTCGTCTCAATTTCATGAAACCATTATTAAAATGTAGATAATTATGCGGGGCTTCATTTCTGACCATAAAATGTACAAAAAAGCGAGAGGCGGGAAATTTGAAAACATTTCTCTATTGCAAGTACGATACAACAAGGGCCGGGCTTCGTCCGGTCTCTGATGTATAGGCATAATTTATTATGTTGTATTAGCCCGGCCATAAGAAAGGGCTAATTGCTTGTTAATATATACAGGGTGTTTCACAACCACATATCTAATCGTCGGAATTGGTTTATTCTTAACGCAATTTAAAATATGACATAACCATTTTGTTCATATTGTGTGATTAATCAGCCATGTCACAATGCGATGTGGCGCGCGCTGTCAACAAAGGTCATATGGGGGCAAATGTAAGATGGAACCTCCCTAAGATAGCCCCAAATTCTCCACAGAGCTTCTCCTTGACGTCCTGAACAGTGTTTAGGTAGGTATCAAATCGATAAATATTCCAGAGCCACTGCTCGATGTCGCCAAAGTTTAACATGGGCACCGTGTCCGAATGACCTCAGATGTTGCACACTGCTTTCTCCTCGGCTTCCTGAACTACTGTAAAATACCGATTACATACCTGGTGTTGAGTAGTGACTCGGGCTCGAATATAAACTGGGTCTCAAGACTGTTTGAAGTAATAGAAACCGGTCTCGAATACAAACCTGGCCCCGAATACACTCCGGGTTCTCGGGCTCAACCGCGTTCTCTATGGTCCACCAGCAATTGTATCCACGCGGTATTTTCAATTTCAACTATTTAATTCCGTCATGTAATTATTAGAAACCGGTCTCGAATACACACCTGGTCCTTAATACAAACCGGGTCTGAAGGAGGCAGGTTTAATGGTTACCCGGGTTTGTGATCGGTGTTTTACGGTAGTCCGCTGGAGGTCGATGTGTTCCTTGCGACGAACTCCTGCGAAGAGCCAAGTCGGCTATCATTTCTAAGGAATTCGAAACATTTCCGTATTCTTCAAACCGACAGAGCAAAATGTCGAAATTGGAAATGTGTTTAGTTTTTGTGGCCTCCCTGTACATGCAAACTGTATAATAAATCACAGGATCCGGATGTCACTAAATAATACTAATGGTCAACCCAAACCGTTACGGTAATTTAAATCTATTGAGTTCGAGTTGGCACGTTATCAGAGAGAAATTACTCTAGGCTCCATGACCCAGATAACAGTGCCAAGGTCTTTGAGAACATTTAGACATACAACGAATATAAAGTGATCGACCAGGAATTGTATCACGAAAGGCTTCAGATTTGGTCCGACGTTACAACACTGCGTTGGACTAGCATCACTAAAATTTCACATTGGTCCTCGTTTAATGCCAATGCCAGAGCATTATATTTTAAAATAGAACATCGATCGATGGCAGTAAACAATTCAGAAAAGTTTGAACAGTTTTTGAAGGATTAATTATTCCAACCTCATGACTTTCAGAGAGCAGTCGCGACACAAATACTGATACTATAGAGTAAAAGATAAGAAAGACGAAATTGGAGGGATTGATGATTGGTTTGAAAAAGTGATGTGATAGTGTGAAGCTGTCATGCTGAACTAAAGACATTCTTTGTACGGAAAAGCTTGACAGAGTGAGTGATAGAGACGGAAGAGATATTGAAAATGACAGAGAAACGTCAAAACATAGTCCAATGACGGTGATTTATTCCTTTCTTTTTTACGTAAAGATCACATATGGATAAGAGTGTTGGTTTTGATGAGATGAAGTTGAAGATAGGTCTTTTCTCAATATCGGAGTGTGTGAGTGTGTGTGTGTGGAAAAAGTCATTCCCAAGTGACAAAAGAAAGTTCTCTGAAGACTTTTCCAGAGAGAAAGTCTCATTTCTCTCAACCCAAGATGATCTCCTGAAGAGAAAAAGAACCCAGGTGCAGTTTTTTCTCGTCCATGTTATAGGAAGGAGATCGAGATACCACAAGGTGCCTAGTCCTTTATTCCACACGCTCAATCTTCATATATTATTCATAGCCGGTTATAATTTCAACCATTTGTTTCTTCTTAGGGAAAGGACTTGCACTCCTCTCTTCCACTTTGGGAAAGTGAAGGAACCGAGGGCGCTTTATTGCCATTCTTCTCTCTTTCCTTCACTCTGATGGAGAGTGGATGCACATCTCACATATGCTGGGCTTACGTTATATAATATGATACAGTTTCACTGTCGGGTTTACTTACATATGTGGAATACACAACTCTGGCTCTTCTGGCTTGAGCTCTTTCCACACGAAACACAAGTTATACCATATTATTTCCCCCCAATGACTTGACTCTCATCTCTTTACTCTAGTGTAGTGTTTTATGGGAAAAGCACATAAAATACATATTGTTATGGGTGATAGTGGGATTCTATTCCTTTCTATTTGGAATGAAGAACGGGCGCTATCGATGAAAATAATCGGAAACTTTCCATTTTTGTCAATTCCTTTCACCAACCAGAAGAAACCCTAGCTGACATGAGCCGCCAAACCAAGGTAATTTCATTTTGACTTCACCGGAGGAATACACGGACTGAAAACTCACAGTAGACATCAAATGGTAGTCATCCAGTATTTTTACCAAATATACATATGTGCAGTTAAGCGACACATTATATGAATTTTATCAAATCTGGCTATGTACCCTCACAAAAGGTCGTGTCTTTTTTAGTCTATGGAAATTGGAGCATGGGTATGTGCAGTATTGCATTGAATTGAACGACTATTTGGGTTTCAGCATCGTCAATAAATACATGATGACGATGATGAATTGAATGACTGTTTCCAGTCTGACAGGATTATTCTGATTCTAGTGAGAAAGTAGGGTTTCCAGTTGTACAATGGCTCGGCAATGTAATTTACATTCTAATTGTGTGAAGAGAAGTGAAGAGGAGATGAATTAAAAAGAAGTAGCGGGAAAGAAAGGTGAGAGAGGATGCATGTGAGCGTGAGATTAGGTGAAATGTCCCTATTTGTTTGTTTGGTGGGAGGGGGAATGTTGAAGTCTGAAAGTGCCATCGAGGAATATTCGAAGTTAAATGTGTAGGGTAGGCTGGGCTAATTATTCCAACTTTTGTGCCTGGGCGATTCACAGCGTCATTATCGCGTATTATATGAA